>JAHWFP010205115.1:0-19730 GCA_023313725.1 Lithobius niger | reverse complement strand
CCACAAACGTCATATGACGTCCATTTAATTCTCGTGATGGTTTTGTTGTTAGTTTTAGAACTTATTTCGTAATTTTTGGAAGCCTGTGTGCTGTTAATCCTGCTACCAAAAAATGGGTGCATTTGTTTACATTAAAACACAACAAATTGCACATAAAAAAGTATGTTACACTGTTTTTAACAATTTTATTAAGCGGACTATGTCAGTCTTTGTACTTAACACCGGGAAATTATGGCCAGGGATGGTTTATTTGTGAATAAATAGTGGCGCGCAAAGGGTTAAGACACACGCGGACGACGTGCCAACAACCAATGCAGACTTAACTAGCCCCAGCTGCGATTACAGGGCATAGGCATAGTTCAGAAAATTCCGAAGATTCCATGTTAGATTTGCATGAATAAGGTCAAACTTTAGCATAAATTGGCACAATGTTCAAAACAGTACGACTTAATGGCAGCCTGCTTGCGTCAACAAAGAATGCGAAGCAAAGCAACCTGGCGGGAGCTAGATGGTACTAGATCAACCCCCTTGAACAACAATCTATTAGCAGTCGCCATTTGGCCAGTAGACCTCAGAAAGCATTTGCCATTTCACAATTTGTACTCGCCACATACCAAATGCAACTTGATCGATGCATGGTATCCAATTTACACATTTACGAAAGTAAATTTTCTTTTAACCCAGTATAAAGGTAGAATAAAATCTGTTGTATACCCCTTATAATATGAGCATAATGCCACATACTATATCTAACTCGAGGAATTCTCCAATAATAGTCGCCATTTTGGTGAGTAAGGCCAATTCCATGTCACCAACTGTTGGTCTCCATTCACCAAATGGCGAGTGGCAACAGACAATGGAGAGGGTTGTACTAGGTTGCAATCAAGTGATGACATTTTATTTTGAGCAATGAAAAAGCATATAAGTATTTTAGCACATATTACTGCCAGATAGTAAAAAATTTACGAAGTAAGGATAATAGTTTTCAGTTTTTAGGGTTACTAAATTTTTCTTGGTTACAAAAATTAAATGTCAGTACAGATCGGATCAGCAAAAACCTGTATCAGTTGATCACTAGTTAACCCCATGGGTGTATTTCTAAACTTGAGGGAAGAAACGGATTACTCTAAGCCACACCCCACATCAAAACCCATCAGTTTAGAAACAACACGTCTCACCAGTCATTCTTACGAGTCGAAAAAAATAGCATTAATCACTGCCATGTCTATTTTCAGCGAGAGAAATGTTAGCGACAACATACATATGCTTATTATTAGGTTTAATTGCATTTTGTTTCTAAATATTTCACTTCCCTAACAACCATTTTGTCTAATCCCGGTGTTGGCAGCCATGTTGGATAAGAGTGACCATAAAGTGATAAAAAATCTGTATCACTTGGCTCAGTAATATCTCAGCTCTACCGAATTCAAGTACCTCCAGTTTAGAACTTCAAAACTTCCCAGAGCCTAATAATTATTTCCAGGACAAATTTGTATTTATAATTTTTATCTTCCATACGAATAGTTTTACGCAAACCTGCAAACCACAAGGCATGCACGGCCTTGTGGATAGGCTTAAAATGCGGGGCGGGGCATTCTCAGTACTGAAGTTATAACTTTTTTAGAAAGTTTAAGCCTTGCAGGATCTCTTAGAAGTGATATTTATGCAACAATAACATTGCCCTCATTTGTTAAGTGCCGTCTAAAACGGTACACAAAAATCCAAGCCGAGTAGCGTTAAGAGTCTTCCCCTTCAGTGCGCTTTCTCCCAAACCAGCAGTGTAGGCATCATGAAACTTGTATGCCAACGAACGTCAACCACCAGTTAAAGGAACCGGAGCTGAGTAATTAACTAGCACGCTGACTTATCGACATGGGCAACAATCTCAACGCTGTAGATGACGCGCAAGAGAATTTTGGTACCACGAAACCTATGTATAAAGTTAAAAGCCTGAAAACAGAAATGCAGTATCTAATTATAACAAGATTTTTGCACTACCCTGGATAAGTTACCCAGCTACTACAATACAACTTGGGGAACAAGACTTCAGACTGGCCAGAACTGTAAAAACAGCTTGAGGGAGTGCAAAGGTACAACTTGCAAAAGTGGAGATCAGCATTGAGCGCTTTCCTTACATCAACATCGCGTCAAGTTCACGCATTAACAACACATCCCCAACATAACATTACAATTTTAAAGACCCATAAGATAACCTGTCCTCATAGTGTGCTTTGTTTTACTAAATTCCATACAGTTGCCCAGATGTGAACTATAAAATTTTAATAAGTTTGGATTTCTGGTCACTATTTGACGATACCACTTCTGAACTTACCATCACATGTTGCCGGAAAACCGACAACAAAAGCTTCTTCATTTCCTTGGCGTCAATGTTCTGGTCCAAATTTGTCACTAAGAGTTCTACAGGCAGGGAATCGTTAGAAGTGATGGGCTGGAAGAGGGCGTCGCGGCTAGCCAACGGGCTCGAAGACCGCGAGTACGAGCTGCAGTCCAACGCACTGCCAGGCAAAGGAAGTGTGGAGTAGTGACTGTTATTGAGCCCTACACCACATCCGTTGCTGTGGGCTGCCGAGCCATTCATGGAAGTTCTGGAGCCTGAAACATGGTAGACTTTAAAAACAATTTTTGCTACGGTGAGGAGGGGAGGAATAGGTTTATCTCACCATTTAAGGTATGGCAGCTAGAATAAGCAAATGTAATCCAACAAAAAGGGTCAAGAAAAAAAAAAACCATAAAATTGACAAAAACTAAGTACGGAAACGCAAGTTACGAGCAGGTTTGGAAAATGATATTTTGCTTTTACTGTACTGTAGATTTAGCCTCACAACTTTCAGAAATAACTACTGAAGGCTTGAAATATGCACCAGCGGAAACAAGTATTGGAACGTGAGAATCGGGTAAAATAGGAATTTTACTACAGAATTTGATTCCATGAAGATTTAAAGCATTTGCACGCTTTTATAAACCAAATGGTTAGGCTCAGGTGTTAATGGACACTTGTAAAGAGAAATTTTGTTTAAATGCATAGCACTTCCAATGGAGCCACCAGTCATGGTCAAACCTGCATTCCTATTCTACAGGACAGCCTGCCCAAAAAAGGGTTAAAGGGACTGCTTTTTGGATCCGTAAGCAAGTTGTAAACCTGAAAAATTGGGTCCTAACGCCATTAAAAAAAGTTGGTTCTCAGGCCACGCCCGCACCAATTTTTGACAGGAAATAAAACAGTATCGCAAAAATAGCCCTTGGTGAGAAATGAAAATAAAAAATTACCATTCTTGTCATTTTAAATAATTGTATGGATACATGGTAAGAATTACAAGTGTTCTCTATTTTACCCAAAATAAAAATTCCCCAAAATGTAGGAACAAAAAATTGCACCCACCGGCATGGATTTGAGAAAAGGGTCCCAAGAACCCAACTTTTTTTTAAGTGGTCTAACCAGGGCTCCACCGATGTTGACCATTTGTTTCAGAAACTAGTATTTTGCATACCTGCCCCTTTTCAGAACCAGTAGCATCCCACAAGGGAAGACCTGACCAAGGAACTGAATTTAGCTTACATGGATTGGACAGATTTTTAAAGATTCTAAACTATTAAAAACACTGGCCTTAAAAACTCAACACTTTCTTCTTGGTCAAAGTAAGGTGCAGTAGGACTAAAATTTGTTTCACGTTTCATTTTACATCTCTCCAGCAAATCGTACCGCCTTAACTGGTACACATTCTCCACTAGAAAAATGCAACCATCATACTGTGAATGTTCAGTAACTACAGAAAACATCTACTCAAATTCAAAGCGCAGCTACGCCTCCCCTTGATGCAACTAGCACAAACAGTGATTAAGAAACAAGAACGCACATCCACGATTTAACACCTTTAGACATTTGCCTATCGAAAATTCGCAAAACACTGAGAGTTATGTTTTGAATTTGAGCGTCAAGATAATTTCCCCCCCCCGTAATCTTCTATAATTCTTCACACCCTATCGAAAATTGGAACAGTAAGCCAATCCAACAGAAACTTAATACCTTAGGACAGTTAAAGAAAAAATAATTCAATGATGTGTGGCAAAATCAAATACACTTTAAAAGTCGTATGCACTTCCAGCAAGAAGCCATGACACCAGAAGGAGAGGCAATTTTGTTAGGTAATACCATTCGAAAATTCCTAGAATATTTGACATGCATCAATCAACAGGGGCAAGAAGCATCACTGGACCTTCTGAAAGTACCAGGGGTGGCCGAGGTCAGGATCCCCTTCGGGATCTGTCACATGAAATTGCACTAACCATCAGGCACCCTTGACCCGGGCAATCAAATGCAGTGTGGGAAATCGCTACTAAATCAGGCTACTGAATGAAAGATTGCGTTGACAGGGAAGGAGAAAAGAGCAAGTCATCGCACTATCGTAGCAGCAGTAGCCTCGTTTTATTAACTAGCATCTACTCTTGCTTAAGGTATTTGTTTCATCATAAATGCATACACAATCTCAATTTGCAGCCTTCTTGGAGGCCATTATCAAAAGGAAAAATAAGACCGGCTGCGTAATAATGCAGCACCAACTACTCCACGAGTAATTGCCTATTAAAAGGTCATTACAGAAACAATTGTTAGGCTGGTCCCATTTCATCACCTTGCTGCCAGTATTTATGAAGTCTTACTTGTATCATGACCAATAAGAGTCCAACAGCGTGATTGCAATCCTGATTGGCATGGAGATGGTGTGCTTCGGCGGCTGTTACTCTCGGACAATCGTCGCCGAGGAGCCCTTTCCTGGAGGGACTGTCGGCTTTGGAAGGATTTTTTACGAGAACGGGGACTTCCTGCAGGCTGGTTGTACCGTTCACCTGATGCATCTTTTTCAAATTTTGAGCAGCCTACAGAAATAAGATTAAATTGGTAAAGCCTGCAAATGAAAATTCATAAAAGACAAGGTTAGCTACTAGTTACAAGAACAAACTACGTAGATTCTTACCACGAATACGACGTCCTCCCTTCGGCGGTCGATCCATGATCACACACTTCGCCGGAGTGGGATCACGACTTGTGTCAGAGGAGCAGGTGCTGGTAGTGGAGCACTGCGAGCTTAAGGGATCATGTGACGATGTTACCAACGGTTTCCAGTGGAGGTAGCGTTGCGGGGATGAAGCGCTATCGCAACCCGACGGCTTGAAGCCGTAGTCGGACGGTTGAGGAGGGACGAAGGAAGCAGAAGCGGAGCGGTGGGCGTAAGGCAAGTCATTGAGAACAGAAACTGCTGGATCGTAACTGGTAATAGAAAATGCAGACAGTAAGTATTAACATACATGAGAGTACCTTAACCCTTTCCTTCACATATACGCTTTTCTACGCTTCTACAGGATTCACTCACATACGCATTTTTACGCGTTTCGTGTTATCTCGCACTTCAAATTACTGAGACGTAATTATTAAGCAGTTTATTACACTTTTTAAGCCATGGTATTGAAGCTGCCTGGATGTTTAAAAATAAAAATAAAAACTTGCGAACAGCTGAAAAGTTACAGCTTAATTTTCAACTGGGATGCACATTTGTGAAGAAACTGGTAATTTTCACGAGGAAATGAGGGTGAAAGTTCTCGTAAATGTCCGTGAAGTAAAGGGTTAATAAGAATTGCCGGCCCCAATCAAATTTTATCATTAATAACATTTATATTTTATACAATTTATACATAAATTTAGCATTCTTGTTCTCGAATGCTTTATCCCTAGAGTCCAAATTGCCTAATCTAGCCAGGTCGTAAGCCCTAAGTGCGCATGCACGTTTCCCTCCTACACACGAGCCACAAGGCGAAAGTGGTTCTTATTTCCGTCTATTTATGTCATTGTGGTGACTCAGGCGGGGAGGTTGGGAAGGTACTTATGTATATTTTTGTTATTAACAATAGAAACAGAATTCAGCCAGCAGAGGCTGGCAATCCTCCCTTTCTATTGCGTATGAAAAATCGACCGTAATTTAGCATCTACAGAAGACCTCAAAAAATGGTGGTGGGCACATCCTGACAAGTTACTCTTGAGTTAAGAGCTGGTTTAGAAAAAGTCCCAGACTTTGCACTTTTAACATCAAAAATGTAAAACCAGTTATCAGATTCTCTTTTCTAATTTGGTGGCCTTGAAAAGGAACGTTTGTTTACAGGACTAGTGGCAAGACACTGGTGGTGGACAGTGGGTCCTCACCTTCAGGATATTTCAGGTACACTGCCCTAAGCTGGCTGAGCTGTAGGTCTGGTGCAACAAGACAATGATACCAGATCCATACTGCTGAGATGGGGGGCGGCGGGGGGGGGTGATGACACTTCTGACTGCTAGGGTGGGGCCAAGTGGGTGAAGTCAATTCGCTTGCAGTCATCTTTCAAAAGTGGTGGAATGTGAAGACTAACTTTTGATGCTGCTTGAACGATCTCGTGGATGGTGATGTGGGAAGCTCATGGAGTTTAAATGGCTTGAAGCTAACGAGCTGTGACCAAGCTCTGTCATTGCAGTTTTAAGTCGAGCGCATCGTAAGCATTTAGGATTAGAGTTGGGCGGTACCAGAAATTTTAAAGCCGGTACCGGTATCAAGCTTAGTACCCAGATACTTGGTTTTCTCCGGTACTTATGAATGAGGCCGTATCTAGTATTTTAGTGCCGAAGTGCCAAAACCCAATGTTAAATAACCTTGAAAAATGTTTTGTTGATATAGTTTTAATGAAAAAAAAATTATTGAACCCCCTGATTTAAGTTTAATACACGTTTCACAAATTAGAGAAAAAAACATTTTCTAAAATCTGGTTAACTACCCAAGTAGAAATCTACATATATAATACGTACCAGGTGGCCAAGTCACCGGCCACGCCATTCCGTCGTACAATTAAGTACCCCACCCTGTAGTGCCATCTGTTGACGGGATTTGCATTCAAATTCGGGTAGGGATATTTTTCCAATGTCTTCGAACAGATGGCACCACTTACCAAACCTGCCATGTCGCCATCTGTTGACGGACTTGGACTACAAGTTCGGGTTATAACACTTTCCAAAGTCTTCGAAGAGATGGCACCACTTACCAGACCTGCCGCACAGTTTTCGGGTTAGTTTTTTGGTATTGTTGTGGTACCAAAGCGGCCAATAAAGTTTTAGTCGCGTTGACTGTGCTATTGTCGGCATTTGAGCTGAAAAAACCCGTGTCTACCAACTAAACCAGACAACTTTAAGCCAAACGACGATTGGTTTATAATTTCAAAGCCCCCAACGGTCCTCGAAATTGGCAGCCTGATACGATGGAAAGGCACATTTTATTTCCTAAATGTTCACTTCCAGAAAGGAAGCGTATTGTTAAGTGGGCGGCAACAATCGTTGGTTGCAACAATGTCACCATGCAGGGTACCGAGTAGTAATGCATGGTAAATCTGTACTCATGGTATTGACGGTAAAAAAAATTACGGTATCCGTATCGTTCCTTTTTACCACCACGGTATTACCGTAGCCGGTATTACTGGGATTATGGTGCTGACGAAGGTGCATGCAAAAGTGCAAAATTTGCACGAGCGAGTGAAATCCGACCCCACTGCTTGCCCACAGAGCGGAAGGGGGGGGGGGGGGGGAGGATTTGAGAGGGATCAGCTCTTCAGCGACAAGCGCGTACGAGCGATTTTGTATTTATGGTCGATGTCGCAGCGTCCCATCAAGATGAAAGCGAAGTTCTGCTATTAAGTAAAAAAAATTAAAAATGCCAAGGGCCATGTTTGATTGTTTTGTGCTCAAGTGGATAACAGCGCAAAATTTCCTAAATTACCATGATATTACCGTAGACCGCCGTTTTCAGAACCTGCAAAAACTTAAAAACAGTGCAACACTAGCTTACTGAATTACACGGCCAGTTTTTGAGCCCCGACCGTTGGACCTGCTGTGGGACTTGGCCATTGCTGGATTTCTCAGGGCTTTTGTTAGCCTTCAGTCAAACCTATGCATTAGACTTTTCCGGGGCTGCACCAAAGGAGAAATGTCACGGGGTAGAGTTTTCGGGAGGGGTGCGGGAGAGGGTGCCGGGGCAAATGTGTGTGGCGGGCAACGAGCGCTACCCAAGTGAATTGTTTCAAAAGATTAAGTTACACATGGGATTACTTCCTTACCAAATGCTGGATTTCTCAGTGATAGGGTTTCTTTTAGCCTTCAGTCAAACACACACCAGTAACTTTCACAGGGTGACGTTTTCGGGGAGGGGAGGCCTGGAGGGAGGCCGGAGGGGGGGGGGGGGGGCCTGCGCGCAGCATGCGCACAGGCACAACTAGTGCAAATTTAAAATAACGCTGGTTGTAGCATCAAAATTATGCAAATTTGGCACCACTTCTTTGCTTCTGGAATTCCAATTTTACCATTGTTGATCTTTAACTGATTGTTGCAGTGCTTTGAGCCCTACAACACTAAGGACTAAACTAACCATCGCTATAAAATGGTATTTTAGCAATGCATGGTATTTGGTACGGTTGCATTTTGGTACCGCAGTACCAGTTTACCATCCAACACTATTTAGGATGACAGTTTTTATCCAATTTGCAATCACAGCAGGTGCCGTTTCACCAAAACGCCCTTTTTAATAAGATTTGATTTAGACCTTTGCGAAATTCGTTGCAGCCTGTTCTTTTGCGGTAGAAACGTAAGGCTCAGACATGGCAGATAAAACTTTCCAGTTCATCTCCAGTGATGGTTGAAAGTGCTGTGATAATGGATTTCAAAGGTTCGTGAGGTGTTTGAGTCTTACCTCTGAATGAATTCCAGGATTAGGTAGGCAGCTTTAAAGTCTTCAGAGAAGCAGTATAAGGAATCAGCTGAAAGTGCTTGAATTTCGCTGCAGCGCAAGCTTGATATGAGAGTGATTAGAAATACACTTTCTTTGAGGAGATTGAGGCTGCAATTCAAAAAGCGTTAGCAAGGTTCTTCCATGAGTGATTGTAGTATGATCAAAAGGTCCCAGTCTGGGAAGAGCCGCCTGATTAGGGGTAGTTTTATTTCAAATGATCTGATTCAAGTTGAGTGTTCGGTTTTGCCTGTGGCTTTGAAGACAAGGGTTTAAAGCTGAATGGTATACCAGAATTGATGATCCTTTTAAGGTCGTTGACAAGATCGGTGAGGAATATTAAAAGTTGGAGCAGGGAGGGGGGGGGGGGGGGGATTAGATTAACTTTCCGCAGGTTATACTTCAAACCCATTTGTCAGTGGCCGTCGAAAATTCTGTTGGTGGATTCCGATTGATTTGCTTGCAACTCTAATGGCTTGTTCAGGAATTCCTGCCCGTTTGATTAAAGCGCTGGGACTTAGATGGAGCAGCATTCTTTCCGTTATGTTACAATGCCTGGAGCTTCCAGAAGGCTTCTTGGGCTGCCGATTAGGTTGAGGAGCTGAGGGAACCAAGCTTCCAAGGGCCAGTTGGGGGCTACGAATAGGAAGATCCCAGGGGTTGATTCTATTATCAGCACAACTTGTGGTAGAAGCTTGAATGGTGGAACCGGTAGCCGAAGAGGTTTTTTAAGGGAATGACAGGGCAGCCACTGCCCAAATTTGTTCGTCCAGGACTGGCTTATGAAGTGCGGAATTCTTGACATTGTGTCTCGTGGCAAATAAGTCGAAGATTGGGGTTCCCCATGTGTTGAACAGTACTTTGCAAATGTCTGTAGAGTCCATTCTCCTAAGGGAAGGTTGCGACACACGGCAAGGGAGTCTGCGATAACATTCTGGGTTCCTGGAATGTGGAGGGAGAGAATCGTCATTTCGATGCAAAGCGTTAAGTTCTTTGAGGTGACATGTTTTCTGGACTTTGTTCCGAAGATAAGCTACAGCCGTTGTGTTGTACTGGAATTATTTTATCGAGCTGAAAACAACGTAGGACGTTGAGGACTGCTTTTAGTTCATAGGGAGTTTGTGATATTGATCCATTTCTATATATGATCCATCTTCTATGCGGTCGATTGAAGGCATCACTGTTGCAGATGACGTTGAACAAACTTAGGAAACCAAATTCTTGGGCAGGGACTAGGCACGATTTCTTTAAGTTTATACCAAAGCCTCGGTGACAAGATATCTCGCGAACTGCAGATTGTCGACGAGAAGGTGTGGACTTTGGTTTTGTAGAAGCCAACTGTCGAGGTTGGCATTAGCAGGGATTTGGGATTTGTGTATAAAGGCCATGATTGGTTTGAGAACTAACGTGAAGATTCCCAGAGCTGTGTTTAGTCTGAAAGGGAGGAACAGGAATTGGAAGACTATGTTGTACACGAACCTAACAAGATGGTATTACTGAATGATTTAAGGGGAAGAAGATAGGCATCTTCTTAATCTATTGTTACGGTCCAGTCTATTAGTTTTTAGGTTTGACGAATGTTTAGAATTTCCAGTTTGAAATGGGCGTTTTCCAGCTTTTGTTTAAGGGTTGCAAATTGAAGGCGAAACTTTCTCTGCCGGATTTTTTGGCTGTAGAATCCCAGACGAAGAGGATTATTGCATACTTCAGCTTTTCACAGGAGGTCTTGAACCTCACGAAAGTTTGCTGAAACTTGAGTGAATTCTCACAGAGGTGGGTTTGCTCTTGAAAGTTCAGAAACTGATAATCGAGAAAATATTTTGATTCTAGGTTACTTTCTGCCAGGCTGGGAGGAAATGAAGACTGCCGTAACTGGAAATGACAGGTTTGGGTTTATGTTGTTGGTTGTTGCGAGGCTTGTTTCTCGAGTTGCTCGGTGAGGAGTTGTGGTTCCGTTGGTCAGAAGCCAAACTGCACTAGTTTCCTCTTCCTCTGCCAAGATAGGGTTGTCTGCCATGAACAGACTTGTCACTGGAGTTTCTGGAGTAAGATTCCAGTGTTGAACAGATTCCTGTACCAATTGTCCTTGTTGCCTGGTTTGTTGAAGGGCCTGTTTGATGGTTTATAAAAGGGTTTTGATTGCTGCTTTCGCTTAGTTTCTTTAGACTTGAGGGAGACATCAAGATGTGGCAGAATTATGTAAGAGAAGAGAGTATCTGCTTCATGAATGGGTTGGTTACAAAGTTCAAGATTTGTCGAGTTATTAAAGTTTGTTGCAGAATAAAGAGTGACATCACAAAGAAAGAGCCTTGGTGAACCAATTCACTGAATTAAAAGTGGCAAATAAGGCCTCTTGAAAGTATGTTGACCAGGTAAACCAAGCGTTTAGTTTGTCAGATCTGATTAATGACATCAGCTTGGGACGCGGCTCGAAGGCCTAAACGAAGAATATTGTTTCTGAGGACCAATGATTGAACCTTAACCTTTTTAGGCAGTACTCTGCAGTTCCCAAATTCATTTTGGTTTCTCTGGCTTCAGCTGTTAACTGATTGAGCGTAGGTTTCAAAATGTTTAGGGTTGACGGAGCCAAGCCATCAATGAAAGGTTTAAATAACCATTGTTCTCTTCCCGGTCAAGGTGGAGGGGGTTCTTTAATTAAAGTGGTTCTATTTTACCACGTAGGCCCAGGGCCGGATTTAAGCTCTTGCCACCTGTAGGCCCAACCATAATGCCGCTCTACAATGCCCCGAAAACTTCCCCTGTCAGATTTACAGAATATTTAAGGGTTTTAGGGGAGCTTTTAGGGTTTTCCTTACTAGGGCCTTATCCCTTCTCCATTTTTTGTAATGAGGGCCGCTAATTTCACTCGCTCGTGGCTATATTCATTTCGTTACGAGCAATGCATGACAACAACCAACCCAACAAAGTTGCCACGCAACGAAAAGTTCGTAAATAACGTAACTGCTTTAAAGAAAAAGTCATAGGCTCTACTCTCGTACAGCACCGATCTTGGACGGAGAAAAAAAATATCGAATTGTTCTACCATCTTTCCTCACATACAATTGTTTTTAAGCCGTCATGGCACCCCTAAAACAGTGCACTATGGCCCAGGCCTCCAGTCCGTAGATGGGTCGTTAGTTTGTGGTTATGATGGTGTAGGCCAAAACCAAAGCCAGTCATTAAGCCAGTTCTTAAGGGGCTTTAGTGCCATTAAAAGATGGTCTGTACAGAAAGCAATCAGAATCACAAAAGGATGAATTGTTTTCAAAATGGGCGCGCCTTGAATACTCATTAAGTTCAGAACCGAAAATTTGAAGAATTTTAACAATCCACTTGAAAATCTTGTCTTCATAATAAGGATCAGGGGTTTGGAATTATCCTCAGTGAATGAGGATTTCTACTTTCCTAGTAAGCACGAGTCATATGCTCGCGTTGAGTACGTCCCTGCCTTTTGTGCACACCGCCCGTCGCTACAAGAAAAACTTAAAAGTACGGCGAGAAAGATGCTTTAGTTTGAGAAGGATCCAAAAGTCTGTCAGTGCTGTCTGTTATCCACGGGCAGTTACAGTCGGTCTACTTGGACTCATTGGAGTCCAGTTGCGTTTGATCTTTAAAAAAGTTCATGAATTTGTTTTGACAAGGGCCATTTTTTCATAGGTGGTGGAGAAGGACAGTCTTGAGACAGGAGGAGCATGAAAGGTCTAACGGAACCTCAATTTCTGGTTCAGACCGCAAGGTGGTTTCTTAGGCTTGTATTTAGTTGCTTCATCTTGCGAAGCACAGCTTGCATTGAGAGAATGTCAGGTGTTGGCAAAGGATGTCAACATTGAACGGAATATGCAGAGCCAAGTGTGTCAGTTGCAAGCCAAACCGCGCAGTCAAAAATTGAAGTTCCTTCGGTGGTGAGCAGTTTTTCATGGGGAAGGGCGGATTTCAGGGCCCCAAAGGAGACACCTTGAGAAAGGACGCCAACGTCGAAGACCCCTTAGCATGATCGCGGCGAGATACCCGATGTGGAGTCAAAATACCAGACAGCCCATGAGAAGGCGAAAGTGGGTTTACAACAGCAGGGTCAGTCACAAAAGAGGGAGCTGAAGGAGCAGCCGGAATGGGAGAGGGACTCTTCTGGAAAAGAGTCTTCGACGTGCCTTTAAACTTCGTCACCAGGATGAAGGTCTTTCGGTTACCTAAGGTGATCGTCGGGATGCGGGAAAGGCGGACGTAGATGAGACCATGACAGCTACAGAAAAAACGGCCACTTTTGCCATACGGCTCTTATGTAGGAGGGAAGCACATGCGTACTTTGGACTTACGAGCTGGCTGGATTTAGTCAATTTTAACTCTACGGCAAAAGCATTCAAGAACAAGAATGCGAAATTTACAGGTAACACTACGCAATGGAAACCTGATTTATCATTCCCCTTCCAGAACACCTACCCAATTAAATCTTCACAGTTTGCTTAAGACGAAAATTTCTCATTTTGAAATCTTTGCTTCAGTCAGCAACGTACCCACTGACAGCTGGATACAGGTGCCTTAAGTGCCACACTTGCGCAGCGTGGCAAGCCATCTTTAAGCGTTGGCACATGGACAGTGGTAACAATGAGGGACAGTTACGGATTTACCAATTCTGGATAGGAAACAGTAAATCAAGTTTTTTTTATCCCAGAATAATCCCGATTAAAACTTCGAACACAGCAGGTGTTTGTCGCGAATGTACGTTCCTCACGAGAAATGATATGTTGCGGGTCCCACAGGGGTCTGTGCTCGGTCCCCTGTTCATTATTTAATGAAGGACCTTAAGTTCGCATTTGATAACATTTTGATAAATTTGACAACATAAAAATTTGGGCAGAAAATACATGTTCGGGCCAATCTATGGCTTTGGTGGAAGAAATCTTTCAAGTCAAGACGTGGTCCAAAACTTGGCAAATGCCACTTTCGGTGCATAAATGCCCCTTTCCATGTTGCAAACTAATGACCACCACTGCTACGTTCTTGAAAATACTGTCCTACCATCACTAGATGAAGTAAAGGACCTTAGCGTTTGGTTTACATCAGATCTGAAATCCCTTCATTGCCAAAAGATCTGTGCAATAGCATTTAAACTTTTGGCTGTTGTCAACAGATGCTTTATTTCTGGAAATCTGAAAACAAAAATTTGGGCATTCAGTCTTCATTCGTCCCATTTTGGAATATGCATCGCCCGTTTGGTCTCCTTATCTAGTGAAGAACATTGATCTGTTGGAGTCGGTCCAGCGTCAATTCACCGAAAGACTGCCAGGCTTACAGGACCTTCACCACACGGAAAGACTTTCTAGATGTGAATTGGAACTACAGAGCTACGTAGGATTAGGTCAGACTTGGTCCCAACATAAGATTCTCCATGGTCTTACATATATCAATTAACTCTCACCCACGAAGATCTCCAGACAGACTTTCGCCCTTGTTTGGGCTCGTCAGTAGTGGGCGAGAGCTAATTGATATTACATGATCAATTGGTAAAAATTGTCCGAGGCCTGGGTTTCAACCATTCAGTTGAATGGAGCCCCAAACAAGCAGATGTTTCTGCTCTTTCGCTTGCTGAAACTTATTAGTTTCGCCCTTGTCATGATCTTACATCGATCGATCTTCCGTTTGATTTTGCACCTTCAGTACACTTCACTAGAGGCCATCCGTGGAAACTTGCAACACAGGAGTCTAAAAACTAATTGTAGAAAGCATTTTTTTCGCTTAGAGTCAGGATTTGGAATGCCCTAATAGTCCAGTCAAGTTATTCCAAAATATAGCTCAACTTAGAACTAATTGCAACAGTATTGGCACCAACTTATTCTGGACTGAAAAAATGTGCTAAACATGAAGGAATAAAGTCTACCGCTGTCAGTCCGCTAATTCATTTTTGACGTATGGAAGTACTATGGGCTTAATATGGGTCTGAGGACTTTAATAGTCCCCATTACTTTTGAAGCCCTTTACATAAGCTAAAGAATGGCGCAAACCCTATCCTATCTACAATAGGTAAAAAATAACGGGCTCGAGTTTTGACGTATTTTCCATTTTGACGTGTTTTGTACGTGTGGCTTCACTGCAGGGCAAGAACGAGTCTGACGGCATTAACACCCCTTATGTCTTGTGAACACCATTATACGAGCTATAAAATGGCGCAAACCCTACCTCTATCTACAATAGTAAAAAAGTTACGTCATGAGTGACGTTTCTATACGACGTATTGTAGGGCAGGCTTCACTGCGATGCAATCAACGTCTAACACCTTAACCATCAACAAATCGAAAGCATCACACAATTCTGGATTCGAAATATGGTACACAAGTTTTACATAAAAACAACCCTTGACCTGAACTTATTTTAAGAATATTCCACTCAATTTGCATACGCTACTTATTTATAATTGGTGATTTTCAATTCAAAGTGCTCCAACAAGCTGTCTAATAACCCTAGATAGACATACTTAGTCTTTGGAAAAGTTGTGATGTATACTTTTCAAAGCTAATCAAAATTCTTTAGCTGCAATAGGGGCTGTCTTACACCTGTTTAAAGATGTGGTAATGGAATTGCGGCGAAAGCATATGGCAGCATTCAAAATCCAAGTGCTTTGATGAGCTCTCAAATTTGCCTAAACAGACATACTAAGGTTCTTTGGAAACGTTGGGGTGTATTCTTTCCATCAATGCTATTCAAAGTCATTTAGCAGCAATACCTATTGTAGATAGAATAGGGTTTGCGCCATTCTTTAGCTTATGTAAAGGGCTTCAAAAGTAATGGGGACTATTAAAGTCCTCAGACCCAGATTAAGCCCATAGTACTTCCATACATCAAACATACGTCACAATGACGTCAAAAAAATAATTAGCCAACTGACAAGCTAGACTTTATTCCATCGTGTTTAGCGCATGTTTACCGTCCAGAATCAGTTGGTCTCAATTCTGTTGCAATTTGTTCTAGGTACAACACTAATTTGACTGGGCTATACGCTCAGAAATTGTGGGGAGAAATATTGTACAGAGTTTCCGCGAGTCGCTCTGCGGAGACCTCCTGCATTCGTTCCTGGTCAGACCGAATTAAATAGGGAGTTTTTAGATTAGGCCCGAAGTACGCAGCTCACCACCCTTCCGGTTCATGATCACACTATCTGACGAATTTTATTTATTTAGAATGAAGGAGCCTTCGACAAACTGTACGGTGGACATTAGCCATCGTCGCGTCCTGGGTTAGTTGGATTCCTTCGAGTTGGCTTGAATCTCTGTAAGGGAAGACAAAGCAACCACTAGCACGGATATGTCTTGCGAAGGAGGTCTCACTTCCAGGAGGCAGCCTGAAGGATTTCACCAAAGGACTTGGTTATCAGCCACTCAGGAAGACGGCTTGGGTCTCATGGGTGGTCTTCTCGGTGGTTGTGAATTTATTGTCTTCGACATCAAACAGCAGATCCATGAAGCAATTACAGGGTGGTCCACAAAAAACTGACGACCCAAGATTTTTAAGTCCAAATTTTCTAGTCTGCACCCCTCAGAACCAGGAGAGGACAAATCAAACGAAGATTTCTGCCCTCTCCTGGTTCTGAGGGGAGCTAACCAGGAAAGTAGGATTTAAAAAATCTTGTGTCAGCTTTTTATGGACCACCCTGTATAGCCAGAGTATCTTGTCCTTTGATTTGTAGGCGAAGTCTTAGACGGCTTTGGTGGCATCTAGGTAGTAATGCACTTTACAGGGCAATGCAGTGCATCATCTTCATTCCCAGCTAAGGCACCCAGTGCTGGAATCACGAAGGACTGATGCTCCGTGGTTGCCTGCATTTTAACTCCGGAACAAGGCCATGGTAGAAGACTGACGGCGGTGAAGTTTTAGTTAAAGAGTAGATAAGATTCATCCAGATTGAGGGCTTGAAGCTCATGGCAGTGTTTTAGAAGGAAGACTGGCTTTCTGATCAGGAGTCCTAACAAAGGTTATCCCAATGGCTCGTAGGGCCTTAAGGAGGCTTGTCAACACCACAGGAATATCCCATTGCGGAAACGGTTTCCTTGTGACAGGTCTTTTATGTTAAAGGCTTTACTAAGTAGTGATCCTGAAGTTAACTACAACAGAGGTATTAGGCCTACAACTTTTTTAAGCAACAAACTGATGGGCGAGCGAAAGTCGTCGATGGCAAACTTTCATCACAGAAGAAAAATGGCTCCACAAGCTGGGGTAAAAGGGCCAGAGGATATATCTGGTTTTCACTGCAGCAACAATGCCACCAAAGCCACTTAACTTCATAGATCTTGAGGCGAGACTCAATGACGATGCGATCAGAAACCTGTTCCAAAACTTTAAACACATCCAAGTTACATCCTAGTCTTCAAGAATAGTTTATACTTTTCACACACTTATATGTCAAGAATTTGAAACTTGCCACTTTCACAGCCTTCTGTACTAGTCAGCACTATCCCTACAATTTCTCAAAATTTTTATGAGGGGCCCCCCCCCCCCCAGCAATAAATAATGACCGGTGCCTTAGCATATTCTCTTCTGAAATCAGGGTTTATACACCAATCCAATCATTGAATTTTTCAAGGCAGCCAAGGCTTTGTACGAACCCTGTCAACTGCTGCTTCATATTTAGTCGCTTAGTATTTCTATCTACCAACATCATGGTGCTTAAACAATACCAATCTTTAACTACCATTATGCATACAAATTGGAAATTAAATGGCAACAAAGCTAACTTACTGTTTCAGCACACTACTCCAATTATGAATCATAGATGTTGCAGGAGTTGGAAATGAACTTGGTGGGTCCATCATGATGGTGGGGGCACTGGGAGGGGGAGGGAAAATAGTCTTGCGCACAGCACGGCAGTTTGGGGACACAGGGGAGCCTTCTCGTAGGGACGATTGCACTGAAAATGATTTGCTGGGCGATGTGTCGCGGCAGTTCTCGTCGTTGTTGCAACGGAAAAATGATTTGGAAGCTGAAATAAGAAAAATGACCAAATGCTCTCAAATAGTACGGCTAGAATGATCTTCAAACATTGGAAATACAGTTTTCCAGCATTAATTTATGGCGGATGCTCAGTCAACTTATGTACACTTAAATTTCATACTAACAGAAATTTCTGGTTTTATTTGGTACTCTTTAATACTTTTAGACTAAAAAGAAATAACTGATGAATTTATTATCAACAATGGGCGATCAGATAACGACTTCAGCTGTCTGTCGATGGTTCAACATTGAAATCCAACATCGGTAGTTTACCACAATGGTATATTCTGAAGACCTTGCAGCTGCCATAAGTTTATCGTTCTTACAGTGGTAGCCAACATGTACAATGAAACCAGTATAAGGACAGCTCACAGGTTTTAAAAATATGTACTCAGGTTATCATGAATTGAAGTCCAAGTCGTTAAGTGCTCAAGTTCACTGGAATCACTTTGCACACCCAGCATCCTTCTTAGACGTTAAGACAAATTTACATGGCAACTTTTTTACTACCTTAGCAATTTGCTTACATTAATTTATTTCAACAGACGTAAACTAAGGAAACAAACTTACATTGGTACCCTGGTGAAAAGCTATCCCCATTTTCGCAGTTTTCAGGTTTCGACGGTAAATTAACTGCAATTTTGCTGCCAAACACATCCTCCTTGTCCATGCGTTTCCTTGCCCTGTAGCAACAAGCAGGTATGATATTGGATTTAAAGCCATCTTTGGTCTAAGTACTAGGGTTAATACAATGAAGCACAAGCTTTGATAATTAAGTTAAAAGTAAGGAAGGCTTGGTTTAAGAAAATGCAACCAGTCAAGTTCATACACGCAGACATCCTATCCTATCATGTAGGACACCCTAAAAACAAAAACAAAAAACCCACCATTATCACAACTAACAATTTTTCAGTATTTACATTCTGACAGAATTTGCAGGCAAAGGCAATTTCATAAAACTCCTATTACCGGGCAATAAAAATATCGTCGGGAGATGGGGCGGGGACACATAACCCTTTTCCGCCAAAACTGGGCGTTGATTAATGCCCCAAGTCACCCACTGATTTAAGGCATCAATGTCAAATTATAATAATGAGGATCATTCAACACCACAACTAAAATCGTGGAATAATTTATTTTTTTTTACACTGGTAAACCCATAGGGAGAAGAGCCGATTTTAAAGCAAAGAACCCAATGCTAGCCCCACCCAAGATTCTGGGGCGGTAACCAATACACGTGTGGGACTTCAGAATCCATGTGCTTAACATTCAGCGGAATGGAACCCGAAACGGGCCATGGTTTGTTTTTTGGGTTGCTGAGACCAGTCGAGTGTTGTCTACTGGATGTATGTACAGTCACGGACAATGAATTGCGGGCAGTGAAAATTCCGGCTTTACTGCAGAGTAATCTCATCCATTAGTTTTGTCAGGGAGCTATGCATTCAGTAACGCCAACCAATCCACGAATATCTCCGCAAACTTGCCTACTATACTGCGTTAAAAATGAACCACGCTTTTAGTTAGTCTTTAAGTTGTACATAGAAACACCAGAGTTTGTTTTATTTTATCTTAATTTTTTTTCTATTTTAAAACACTAGTCAAATGAACGAGTAAATCCCTCATTACAAATTTCACTAAAAGCTTCCTCTCGTTTTAAGGCACTGACAATTTTCCGTTGAATAAATCGTGGCACAGCTGAAAGAACTTATCTGACAACTTCTCACGAAATAAATTTCAAGAACGTGTTGGTTAACTTTCCTGCCATAGGTTGGGGAAGAGGAATGATTAATTTGTGACTGCTCATGTCCAAAGCTGGAAAAAATGTCCGAGGCGAGTTGAATTTTCAAATAAAATGTTTAATTAAAAAAAATTCTGCTTGAAAAGTGTTGGTTGACAACTAGTCTGCCAAATGCCAGAGATGGTTGGAGGGGGGGGGGGGGAGAC
>JAHWFP010205114.1:4866-94779 GCA_023313725.1 Lithobius niger | reverse complement strand
TTACCACAATTCCGGATTGTTTCAGCCACTTTTAAAGCAAATTACGAATACGGAGTTACTGTAATTCCGGGTTCAGCACAGGGGTAAGTGTTTATGAAAATTCCTGAGTTAATGTAACTCCGTGTCGGTTAAAATGGATTCTGCGAAATTGGTGGTGACCCCTGACTCATTTTCACCGATTGGCCCAATTTGATCTGCCATATGAGATCAGATTATCTGCTCTTGGTTCAGAATCGCTCGACCTTAGTTCAGAGCTTGGTTCAGAATTGCTTGAGCTTGGGATAGTCAGACGAGGGGTCACCCATGGAAACTAGGGGTTGAAAAGTCTACATTAGACTGCCGGCATCAATTCTTTCCAATAAGAGTTGTAAATGAGTGGAATGCTTTACCCGATGAGGGCGTTTTGGTAAGCTCCAAGTTTTTAAACTGAAGTTGAAGGTTTGTGAAGTGCTAACTTTCTACAGAGCAGAAACTCTGCTCATTTGTAACTTGTATATTTGCATTACTGTTGTACACCTTTTGTATTTGATTAATTTAAAATACGTATTGTCGAACATTTGGTATCTCCTATATTTATGACTTGTTACCTATTTAGTTTAACCATGAATAAATTGTTGTATTTACATTTTAGTGATTCTGTAGTTGTACCGCTTTGTACCATTTAAACTTGTTGGTTTAGTGTCAGCGGCCTTGTTGCCCTACCAGGAACAATTGGGCGTTATAAGTCAATAAAGTGTTGTGTCCTAGGGCTGTGGCTTCATTAGGAAGGGGCAGTTCAGGTATTCTACGCAGTGAAATGGACACAAGCTCTTCCAACACAAACCTTTTACTGCCTTTTCAACCAGGCATCTTCCTCCACCAAGCATCTGGAGCAGAGTCCGCGTATCTTCCTCTATGGGATTCCAGTGTGAGACACTCAGCACATGCACAGTTGTGGTGGGAGAATCCCTCGTGTGTCAGGGAGGATTCTATTCCTGTGTGGCAGGGATACCGTGATAGAGCTTCCTCTCAAACTGGCGGGAGACTCGTCCCCCCACAAATAAAAATATCACAATAAAATTCAAATGAACGTGTGAGCTTAACGTTTCAACTTAACATGTTTCTGGACAAAATTTCTCAATTTTCTAAAAGTTCTTAAAGTTTCCTGATTTAATATTAGGTTCTTACAACTTTTTTTTTATCAATTCTTTTTGCACTACTACTCGGAAATCTTCACTGAAGATGGATTTTTTACTAATGGCACTGGAATATGAAAAGGTTCAATATTAGCATAGTCTGGAGAATGTTTCTTTAGCTTTCAATGGAGGCTCGTCACACGCTTCAACTGATGCCTTCTCACATGATCGCACTGCTTCCACATTTCATCTAAGTTAGATTTTAAAAAGGAATGTTTTCTTTCTTTCTCAGAGAATAAATATTATTCAAGAATTGTCAAGTATATTACATACGTCTTACTTACTCCAATCAACATTTTGTGACTTCAGTAAAGGATAGATCCTCATATCAATTTTCTCTTGATCTTCTTGAATCTTCTTGATCACTTTCCATGACCTCATCTGCAAATTGTTCTTCATAGGAGTCATCTTGGATTTCTCTACTTTCGGCCTGCTCATCCAGTCATCTTGCTTTGGCTGACCAATAGGCCTACTTATTTTGTCCAATGTTATCCATGGTTTGCGGATCAAAATAGGGGAAATATTCTCTACATTGTAGATTTTTATGGGAGATCTGTCATTAACTGGTGCACATACATGACTGGAGACGTTTTCTGGATTTTGCAAAGGATCATTCACAAATTTGTGACAAAATGTTACTTACTCCTTTCTTAGCATTGGATTGTGCGCGAGTCTTGACCTTGACGAACTCATTGATTTAAAAAATGACTGGTTCTCGCTTTTTATTGTAGTTGATTGCAGCTGTGCTTGTACTTTCTGCATGGTGTATTTTGGCACAGTATGCTTTCTCCGTACTTGTCCCAGTTAGGTGACATAGTCTTTAAATGAAAGTCCATATTTTTTCTTCTAGTAAACACAGCATTTTCAACTCAGTTTGAAGATCTCTCCCATACATAAGAAATTATGGTGTTTCACTGGTGCTTTCATGAACTGTTGTTCTGATAGCATATTGCAAACTAGAAAGTAATTCTGCCCATTGTTCTCTGTTGTTCATGGATATGTGAAAATTCAGCTCTTCACAGTGGGATTTACCCTTTCAGAAGTATTCTATTGAGGATGGTTAAGCAGCTGTTCTTCTCCGTTGGGTTCCTCAGATCCTAACAATTCTTGGAAAGTTCACTGCCATTGTCTGAGATCATGATGGGCCATGCTCATGTAACACATCCTTTGTGTACAGAATGTCTTCAGATTTTGCTCTGGCATATTTGGTGTGTATAAACCACACACATTTAGAAATGTATTCAAGGATTGTCAGGATATAACGTGCGTCATGAGCAGATTTTGGCAGTGGACCTAACAAAATCTATGTCTATTATGTGCATAGGATGATCGGGTACAACACTTTGCATTTGGCCTATCTTCCTTTTTAAGTATTTAGACAGTTGATACTTTTCACATGATCTAACATACTTCGTAGTATCAGCAAAAAGTATTGGCCAATGAGCTGCTTTACACAACTAGCTAGTCTTGGTGATGTCTTCTTGATGCAGGTTTCTAAATGCATGTAGATCTTTACAGTTTAGGATGTCATTTACCAAGAATCTTCTGTAGTGGTACAGTTACAAATATTTTCAGTTCCTGGTTGCTTCTTGATGCCTCAATAGAGCATCTTTAATTCTTTCACTGCTTTATCTTTATATTGTTCTTCAGCGAGCATGAATTTTCCTGTGATTTCCATAGTGTCTTGATATCTCAGGAAGTCCAATGGTTTAGGTTCTCTTGTTAAACCAACCGCTACAATGTTGTGTTTGCCTGGGCGATGTATGACAATGAATAACATCTGAAGTTTGATGGCACAATGAGCAGTTTTCCCTCTATTTTTCTTATTTGATAACACCACTTTAGTCTTTAGCGCTTCATTGTCGGTAATTAGCATAAAGTGTGTTCCGTCTATGTATACTCGCCATTTCTTCCAGTGTTTCCCTCTCAAAGGTGGTCCATCTCGTTTCCCTGTCTTGTATGGCTCTGCTAAAGAGTTCAGTGATGCGATTTTCTCCCTGGATGTCCTGTGAGAGGATTCCGCTTATTCCCACTTCAGATGCATCTGTTTTGATTCTAAATTGTTCATTAAAATCTGGTAACGAATAATTCGTACTTTGACCCCTCAGTACAATCCTTGATGAATTTCCTCAGAAAGTTTGACACGCCAGGAAATTTCTGGAGTGTTTCTTCGTTGTTGGCCTTGAAAGTTTTGTATGGGTGCTGCTTTATCGTTACTGAAGTTGATTCCATGTGCGGAAATCATGAATCCTGTAACTGTCATTTCAGGGAGACGGAAGTTGCATTTCTTAGACTTAAAAGCGAAACTGTGACATCTGAAGGCTACCAACATCTTTTTCAAGGTATCAAGATGTTCTTCCCATGTAGCAGTTGTCATAATTATGTCAACGAAAAGACACTTTTGTCACCTACAAGTTTTTCCAGAATCTTTTTTGTGGAACGTAGAAATTCAGTGATACTGTTTTTCAATCTAAAGGTTCCAGGATTCGTTCCCCTGTTCGGTTTCAATGTTGCGTCTTAGGGTTTTGGCTTCATTAACCCCACGTTGCATACGGTTGCCTGCAGGTAACAGCTGACTAAACGTGAAAAAACTAAGTCCCAACTCGCACTGCAAGCTTTGTGAGGAGTCCCCGGGGACCCCGAGCAGCAACAGCCTAGTGGTCAGCGTCCTCGTCTCCAAACCCTGCGAATGCTGGTTCGAATCCCCTGACTGACCCACCTATCATATGGTCCTTAAAAAAAAGTATCATAAAATAATTCATGCATTTAAGGGTTAAGAAGGGATAGTTCAGGTATTCTACGCAGTGAAACAAACACTAGCTTTGTAACAAAAACCTTTCACTCCATTTTCAACCATGCATCTTCCGCCAACGAGAATCACGAGCAGAGTCTGCAAAGTTCGTGCAATGGGATTTGACCATAACAACAGCATATGCTCAGTTGTGGTGGGGAAATACTCCGCGAGTCAGGGAGGAGTTCATTCATGTGCTGCAGGGATGCCGTGACAAAAGTTTTATTATTATTATTCTCCGGTTTTAGAAAAATAACACTCAACATCAAAACATGCTTATAAACAATTTTTTAATATCAATTAGCTCTGAAGCCCCAAACAAGCAGAAGTTTCTGCTATCTCGCTTGCTGAAACCGTATTCGTTTTGCCCTTGAACAATTTTTTTAGCCCCTACGCTAAACAAATATGCATCTCGACTAGTAAACACTAGTTTCATCCCCTTCCTTCCCCCCCCCCCAGTAAAAAAAATTAATGGAGCCTAAGTGTTTTAAAATCTCGTTCTACCTTTTATGCATACCAACCCTCAGCTGAATGTGGTTGTGTTAGGTCGATGTATACGTAATGGTAATGGAGTATAGAAAAAGCTGCAAATTACGATTATGTAACTAGAATTTCTAACTCGTTTTTCTAATCCATCTAACAGATTTTGATTGCATATTGTGTGATTTGCAATGGCGTTTGAGATAAATAGCCATACAAATGTAAAAAAAGTAGTCGGAGGTTACGGCAGAGTTTGTGGGTTAAAATGGGTCGTAATGGGTCAAGTTGAATGAGTGGTCGTAATAGTTCAGTGGGTCAGTTTGAGTCTGTGGCTCAAGTTGGGTCAGTGAGTCATGGTGGGTCAATATAAGTCATGGGTTCAAGTTGGGTCAGTGGATCAAGTTGGGTCAGTATGTCAAGGTGGGTCAAAATGAGTTAGTGGCTCAAGTTGGGTCAGTGGTTTAAAACGGGTCACTTGAATCATGGGTCAGTGGTTCGTGGCTTAAGCTTTTTCGATACATCCCTTCTCTGGTAGAGGGGACACTCCAGCATACTATGATATAGAACAAGTGAGAAGATCCACAGTTTTATTTTGTAGGACATAATGAAAAGAGACCTAATTGTACGAAGCATTTCAGAATAAATCCATTTATTTGACTGAGTAATTGTTTGTTGTAGTGGTCAGTATGGCAGTTCATACGCCCCGTTACCGGCACGATCAGCTTGACCAGATGACAACTTCTCTAGAAGGCATGCGCCTTAGTCCACTCTTCACAGATGCCGTCTTGGTTTGTTGTGAGAAAGAGTTCCCTGCTCATCGCATCATCCTCAGTGCTTCTAGTCCATTTTTCCGAGCCATGTTTACGAGTGGTATGCGTGAGAGCCTGTCTGGTACTGTACAACTTCAAGGTAACTAATTTACTTTGTACTTTTTGCCCTTATACACTATAAATCATGTGTTTTAAACTAAGTATTTTAGAGATACTCACAAATTGTAAAATGCGCTTAAATAAAGCACTGGGGTTCAGTTTACAACGTCTTATAAATGTATATGTATAAAATTAATGTGCAAAAAAAATTGTTTTTATTACACCGCACTTGTTTCTGAAAATTGTGTTTAGCGAAAACGCTTATGTTTATGATGTGTTGTAAAATCAACACCACTGTTTTAAGATAAAAACACCACATGTTTTAAACATGTTTGTCGCTGCATGCGTTGGAAGCATGTGTTCATAAAAGATTGCAAACTGACGCCAGTGTTTTATATTAAACACATTTCATGGCAGCAACGCTATATGAACGCTAATGTTTTGAATGTTTTAAAAGCCCATTTTGAAGAGAAAACAGTAACTGCAAAACAAAAAACGATTGTCCGTCTGCTTTTCACGTCACACACTGTCAACCGGAGCGTTTGACGGCGGTGTAGCATTAGCTCTGCTTTATATCTCCACTATTTTTTTTCCGTACCCTATGGAAAAACTACGTTTTCATCAATGATTTGTAGGTTTACTGAATGTATCAAAACTGTTACAGAGGGAAACCAACAATAAGTAAAACGGAACCAAGCAGTCTTCATTTTATTACGTTCCGACGTTAATTCGTGCATGGCAACCGTGGGCATGGTATGTTTGGGAGTTGTAAATACAGTTTTATGTCTGCCCATTCGAAATACATTTTTATGTTTCACCCATCCTTTGTATTGTCTCATGTCTCTTTTTTCATGGCAGCTCATTAGCGTGTGTCCAGATTTAGCATCTGTCAGCTCAATGGATAGTTGATTCAGCATTGTTGCAGGTAGAAGCACTAAATAAGAAGAACTAAATAAGTCGTTTTGTCATGTCGTCCACCCAAATTTGAGGAGGGCCTGACAATTCAAGACTAAGCAATTTAATGTTTAAACGTAACTGGAAGATTTAAGCAAAAAACCAAGACCATTTCATTTTGGTTCTCAACAAATTAACCTTTTGCTGGCCGCTTTCAACCGCAGTTCTTAGACTTCGGAATGACAAGGATCCGATCCACCGGATACATTTATCAAGGAATCTTCTAAAGGGTAAAATGCATAGTTATCAAGTGATTCTCTGGCTATAAGAATCGTACCTACAAATACGACTTGATACCAATTATAGAGGCCATAGGATTCGTAGGACCTCACGCTACCGGTTTACCACATTCGCCAAGAGCTTATTTTATCAAAGCTCTGCTCAAAGGCATAAATTTTCTGGTACGTACGCTAATTGACTTTGAGTCATGAGGAGAGACAATAGTCTGCACCAGTTGGCCTTGGCTTGAAGAAGCCATCTCCGTACCGGCTTCACCATCGTTCAGAACTGTTACACGTGAAGTCGCCGCATGCCTGGACTAATCGTAGCACAAGTAATATTTTCGCACCGATTTATTTGACGCAGCGTATTTTTAACGTATGGGTTGCATCAGAATTAACACTGGCGATAGCCAGTGTTAGTAAGGGTCGACCTAGGATCTCTGTGTTAAACTTTCAACTTTGAGAGCTTATAACTCCGTCAAAAGTAAGCATTTTTAAACCAAATTTGGAATCTAGCCTTGACTAGTCAAGGCCTGTCTGCAGTCCAAAAATTGTGAAATTCGGGCGAGCCAAATCCGAGATACAGAGAGGGGCCAAATAGACAACTTCTTGTTCTTGGTATTGGTCTTGGTCTTGTTCTGGGGATGTACCTTTCGTCTGTCCTCTCTACAGGTCAAACCATTTGTCCTATGAAGCCGGTTCTTAGCTCATTTTACAGGTATTGCTCTGTAGATGTGCCCTTTCCATAAGGCATTTTCTAATTGGTCAAGTGGTTCAGAGGTTATGGAGCTCTAAACGACCAGATTGATTGTTTTACATTGTTTTACACATTGTTATTATGCAACAATGCTAATTAGCAAACGCCAGCTGCAAGACTGAAGATTAAAGGATTTATTTCTATTGTCAACCTGTAAAAGTCAGCCTTGGGTCTCTGTGTTAAACTCTCAGTTTTACAGTTTAGCTGCAATTCTAAAACTAACACGAATTAATAAACAAAAACGGAACGTTAACTGTTTAGAGTAAGGGTCTAAAAGTCAAAACCTAGAAGGAACACGGACAAGGTTTGACAGTAAGGGTCTAGGTGTAAAATTTTGTAAGAGGCTGGTAAGCATTAGACCCTTACTACCCGGTGGTCAGAAATAAAAACATTTTCACGAAAAACTGGAAATCCTACCATGTGATGATCCAGTGGTAGTATGATATAGGTTTACTGCTTTACTGTATGTTGAAAATTATTTTTCGATTTAGTAACATTGCAGGGTATTCGCAGCAGAGAGCATTACTGGTTATCCTTTGCCGTAAATCTACGAAATATAATAAAAAAATTCTAAAGCATCAAAAGACATAAAATGCCAAACTTCACAAAAAAATTGTGTTCTTAAAGTTCCATAACAATATTCTAAGAACAAAGAAAACCTGCTACAATCGTTCATACACACTTTCTGTCCGAATAGAGTAGAACTATAAGCTAACCACCGGGTAGTAAGGGTCTAATGCTTACCAGCCTCTTACAAAATGTTACACCTAGACCCTTACTGTCAATTGTCCGTGTTCCTTCTAGGTTTCGACTTTTAGACCCTTACTCTAAACATTTAACTTTCCGTTTTTGTTTATTAGACAGTTATGCCCAGTCGTTCCATAATTTCCCTCGTTGGGTCGCATCCCAGAACGAGGGATGGAACATGCAGTAATATCATTAACATTTCGTCAACCCCCACTAGTTGTCCATTATGCCACGCTTGGTACTGGTGAATCCCTAACAGCATTAATTTAACAGAAGCTTCCAAAATCACCAATTCAGTGCAACTTGCTACTGTTGGAGACAGTTTGGTACTTATAAAACAGCAAACTCGGGAACATTCCAGAAGCAGAAGTGACATAACACTTTCGATGAGATTGATGGATCTGTGGAGTCATCAGACTCAATTGCCAACGGAAGGATTGATCTGTGGTTTAAATTGAGATGCTGGCATAAATATCTGAAAAATAAATTGCATTTACGACAAGCTAGCATTCGAATACGTAAAGAAAATTGAGAAAGGTAAGGCATAATTTTTAGGTGCAGATTGTTGTTTAACAGTCGTATAAATGAAATAGCTGAAACCCATGCTATACAACGATATCACGATAAAACGTTTTGTTTTTCTTCCATTGGCATATGTTCCCACAGAATCAAGCACTGTTTCCAACAGTTGGAAGTTGCACTGAATTGGATATAGCCATAGCTGTAGATATTGGCCAAGTGTTAAGTTAGTTTTTAATTTTGTTTTGGTTGGCAGGTATGGAGCCTGATGCCCTTGAACTGGTTTTGCGCTTTTTATATGCTGGTGACATCTCTGGCATCGATGCAGACGACGTAGAGCAGTTGAAGACGGTTTTGTCTGTGGCTCACCTTTTCCAAATCCAAGCGTTGGACAGCTGGCTGTGGCAACAGCTCGAAAGCAAACTGCGCAAGGATTTTTTCGTCGATTTGTGGAATCTGGCTACTTTGTACGAAAACAAGGCTGTCGAACGGCACATTTCGACGTTTTTGGCAAGCAACATTAATCAGGTCAGCCTCGGATGATATTTAGTTGAATTAAGTAGAAAGGTCATAGCCGTATGCAACACTGGCAGCGGATGAAATTTATACGTAGATGAGCAATCCACGTTTTGGCTGCCAACATGGACGGATAACTGCTTCCCCCCCTCCACCATCCCATCCATTTCTTATTCCAGGACCCATAGTCAGGATTTAACTCTATCAACAGCACAGTCAGAATCTGTCTGCAATAGCTTTTCCCACTTTATTGTGGAGTGCTTAGAAAAATGTTCTGTCTACACACTCACGATTTTACAATGTGCATCACACTAGAATCACACTAGAATTTTATCCATCGCTGTTTGGCACTGGTCTGGTTACAGTCCTTCATCTTCCCTGTATTTTTCCCTTCCTCCTACTTGCTTTCGTCAGGTGCAGGATGTGTGTGGGTTGGGAAGAAGGATAATGTTCCGAAAAGTTAGGAGGGAGAAGAAAATTAAAAAAGGAGGTTCCTCATTGCAGCTGGGGAAAGGTGGAAGGAGAGATGGTAGACTTACCGAGAGCAGAAGTTATGTGTAACTCTGTGATATTTAATTAAATCTGATGAACATCGCTAACCTGGCGGTTAAAGGTGGCTAATTCCTGCAGTCACTGTGTGTCATGTTTAATACTTGTGCCACCTGTTGGCCGAGATATGAAGATGCATATTCTAACTGCAGCTCTGATCATGAACAAAAATGGTTCGAAGTAGTTGATACTTTAGTTGCCCAGCCCCAATAAAAAAAAAATACAAAAAAAAATAAAAATAAAAAACCCGTTAGTTGAATTTAGGTTACCCACATTGCATAGATTTCTCAAAAAGTTTCCCCAAACATTCTTTTTGGTGCGAGGTACAGATTGAGAACAACGGTTGTTCTCTAATATGTGGGGCGGTTGTTCTCTAATCTGTGGTGTGAGGGCCATACACGAAGCTATTTTCCAAGATGGCGGCCAATACACATTTAACACGTCATATTGCATGTTATTTTTCTCTGAAGTTAGCGAATTTGGTGTCAAATTATGGGTTTTTGCGATCGAGGAATTTTATTGGGATCATTTTCCAAATTGTTTGCAGCATCCAAAAGGGCGTAATGCGATCTGGTCTTCTTAAATATGACGTTTTATCATATTTATATGGAACAATGTAATTAGTTTTTTTTATTGTATACTGCAGTTATTTGCTGATGTATGAAAATAGCTGTAGTACAACTACATTGTTTGCAACTATATTGTCGTCCTGCTCTTACTTGTTCAGCACGGTTTGCCGTTTAGCATTATCGTTCAATGCTTCCATGGCTTCCGTGAGAGACTGATAGCTTTTCTGTCTTGGTTGACATACTTATACACTATCTTTCGTATGGTTCAAACAAGGCCTCATGTCGTTTTTAAGGGATAATCGTGGGCGTTTAGCAATTAGAATACAAGACTTGCCTTCAACATTTCCATACTATGCTTTACTTTCAGAGTTACTAGCCATTATTACTGAAGTTGTAGGATCTGCAATCTACATAATTAAAATCATACGATGTGCGTGCGTGTTTGTACCTGCTCCTCCGGAACCAAAGTACCTACAAAGATGGGAATAAGACCAAACGAAAGATAATTAAATTTCGCTTTTAATAGGCCTATTTTCATCGCTGTAACTTGATATTATCACCTCAAATAAGCAAAAGAACCTGAAAAACTAACGGCAAAGTTTTTTTTTACCCGCATGATGTTTGTTCATGACGTCATGAGGTTCGTTCATGACGTCATAGTTTGTTCATGAAAACGTCCTCGAGCAAAGAGAGATGATCTGGAAAAGGATGCACGGATGACGTATTTTGCAACACACCACATATACATCTTAAAATTGGTTTTGTATTAACCAATGAATTGATGAATTGATGCATGGAAAAATCAAAACAATAGATTTGGTTTTAAAAGGGTGTCAAAACATTCGTGTTTCTGAAGCACGAAGGCGCGTGGATTGAAAGAGCAAACCGAACGATTTCCACATAAACTAAACCTTTTCAATGTGTGTCTTGCTTTGCTCTATCAATCTTTCATCTCTCACCTTCGTAGGAGAATACATCTGATGCTCTGCAGATGTTTCTCCAGGTGAGGGATCATCAGAAAGTGTAGTGATAAGATACCTATGGAAAAATCTGTACTGAGAACAATATTCTTAAATAAGTAAGACAAGAAAACCCATATTAAGTGTTTACTAACACAATTTACAAGTGATATGTGGTTATTGGTGGTTACATTGAGTCAGTCACGTTTCTGAGGAAATGTTGTGCTGATTGAGTGAGCGAAGCGAACGAAAATCTGCGTTTGTCATCAGAAACAGCACTTTTGTGATAAATTGCTTGATCTTTTGACTTGATCTTTTGGCTTATCGCATACTACACTCTTATAATTTGCTTGATCGTTTTTTTATGTGGAAGGTCTGTCTGTATCATAAATGTTGCAGCAAGAAATTTCCTCGAGTGCAACAAGACGGCGCGGAATGAGCGAGCGAAGCGAAGGAAGGAAGGACGGAAGGAAGGAAGAAATGATGAATGTAAAGATGGAACGAAGGATAAAAAAGGAAGGAAGGATGGATGTAAGGAAGGAACGAATTAAGAATAGATGAAAGGGGAAAAGAGGAAGAAAGGATGTGAGAATGGAAGGATGGTAAGAAGTATGGAAGAAAGGAAGGAAGGAAGGAAAGAAAAAATGATGAATGGAAGGATGGAAGGAAGGAACGAATTAAGGATGGATGGAAGGAAGAATGGAAGGAAAGAAGAAATGATGGATGGAAGGATGACGGAAAGCATGAAAAGAAGGAATTAAGGAAGGAAGGAAGGATGGAACGAAGTAAGAAAGGATGGAAGGAAAGAAAGGAAGGAAGGATGGATGGATGGAAAGATAGAATGAAGGTTGGATGGATGGATGGATAGAAGGAGAGATGGGTGGAAGGAGGGATGGGTGGAAGGTAGGAAGGAAGGATGGCAGGATGGAAAAAAGGATGAATGGAAGGAAGGTGGAAGGAAGGAAGGATAGATGGAAGGATGGGTGGACCTGAATGTGTATCAACTGACTTGAAGCATGGAAAAAACAGAACCATAGACCTGGTTTTAAAAGGGTGTCATTTTCTTGGATTCTGAGGAAATGTTTGCGCTGATTGAGTCAGCAAAGCGAACAAAGAATCCGCGTTTGTCATCAGAACAGTGCTTTTCTGATAAATTGCTTGATCTTTTTTGCTTGCCTCCTTGGACGTAAAAAAAATATTGACCTTCTCTCGAGATAACCGATATCGCATTCTACACTCTTATAATTTGCTTGATCGTTTTTTTATGTGGAAGGTCTGTCTGTATCATAAGTGTTACAGCAAGAAATCTCCTCGAGCGTTGCGAGACAACGCGGAATGATCGGGTGAAGCGAGCGACTCCGCTAGTGCAAATAAAAAATATATACAGTGTTTTTAAACCGTACGCACAAACTTGAAGGGTGGATTCTATGATACAAAGGATGGATAAAATGCCCTACAAACCCATTTCCAGAAATGCTCCCTAAGGGCACTGCGGCCCTTCGAAGGTCGCCCCAATACACGATCCACTTCAATAACTCTGATTCCATTTGAGCTATAGTGACAAATTATATTACAACAGTAATAAGGGCTATGAATCCACCACATAGGCAAGATGAAATCCACGCAGGGAGGGGTCGTGTTGCTGATATTCAATGTTGTACCGCGTGACATACCAGAAATGGATTCCCCAGACAGGGATCCACAAAGGGAGCCTTTTATTGTAAAGTAAACCCTTAGGACCAACCGGTTTCGAGGAAAATGGATTGAAAGAGTTGGCCATCACAGGTCAAACATAGCACTACTACGGATTTCCATCACATCCTGATGAGATATGTGTTCATGTTGTGATTCAAGTATGTCATCATTGCTTTTGTGTTCACTATGTGATTCATGTCCGACATCATTGCTTTTATGTTCACTTTGTGATTCAAGTCCGAGTCATTCAAGTTCGACATCATTGCTATTGTGTTCACTTTGTAATTCAAGTCTGACATTATTGCTTTTGTGTTCACTTTGTGATTCAAGTCCAAGTCATTCAAGTCCGTATAATCCCCACTTACAGTAACGAGGAGATGACCGATATTCATTTCATGTCTGGACGTGGGAATGGTTACGCCCATGGAGCGCAACGTCTTTACCAGGTTCAGTTTCCAGACTGGCACCTTCCCAACACGCGCATGTTTTCATCCATGCATCGACGATTAAGGGCATTGTACGAGCATGGTATCGTTCAGCCCGTCCTGCCCTCAATAATGATGGTGGAAAACCTAGGACCATTCAGACCAGTACTTGAAGAGGCGATCTAGGAAATGGTCGAGAAAAACCCCCTCGACAAGCGCAAGACGAATTGCTGCCAAAGTAGAGGTTTCACATGCGATAGTTTGCAGAACATTGCATGAATAGCTCCTGTATCCATACCATCTTTAGCAGGTACAGGCACTGCTAGAGAGATCACGCACCAAGATTGGTATTCTGTCAATGGCTATTATAGCATTGTGCTCGGAACCCACAATTCATGCATATGATTCTGTTTACAAATGAGGTCCAGTTTACGAGACATGCTATTATGAAATCCCATAAAAATCACATTTGGGCAGACGAAAACCCCCGTGCGCTCGTACAATCAAGGCACCAGCAGACCTTTTCTGTGAATGGCATAGGGTGGAATAATCAGTAAGTGTGATTGGTTGGGGTTAGGCGACTTTCCCAGCAGCGAAGCCATATTGCCCTTGCCACCCAGGCACTAGGGATAAGGAAACGCCTGATACTGCCCTACGCTACAAATGTAGGACGCAGGTATTGGTTGGGACCGGGGGAGGTGGGACCCGTCTCCCAGACCGCCAGTGGGGCAACACCTCGTGCTACCATACTTTCGGACTTTGGTACCGGGCATTGAACTGCGCCACAATCGCCAGGTCGGGGTTCCAAGAGTTTTCGCAGCCGAGCCCCTTTAGCGAGTTCAACTGTTACTAACAATCAGACTCTGTACCAGCTGCGGGGTCCTTCTCAAGCCACCTAGCCCGTGCGAGTCCATCCTCAAGTGCTAAAGCCTTGGCAAAACTTCAGCCCCGCACTACCAATTACGGAGTTTTGTGCACTACTGTTCCATATAGACAAACAAGATCTTGGCTCCCATGCCCAGGGTTTGGTGGCCATGGCAGATTCTAGAAGAATTGCTCATCCTCTTGCCCTCTGCTGAGCCCCCATTTAAGAGTAGCAGTTTGGGTTGCTACTGCTTGAGCCGCACTCCCTCTGGTGCTCCCCATGCCTGGATTACACAAATGACAGACTGGCTTCCACTGGTCTTCGCATTGCCCTGTCGTGCACCCACACGAGATGGGATAAACTACCATCACCACCTCGGTCCGGCTACCACCCCGCAAGGAGTGTTCACCCGGGCATCACTCTGAGGTGGAGGTTGGTCAGTTTATGCTCGGGAGGGTGGAATAGTATGGGATTATTTGATAGGACCATGATTTTGCCATGGATCTAGAATGATAATTATCTACATATCCTGCAACACGATTTGCCTGATTTATTAGAGGAGGTGCCACTGCATGTGAGGCAAAGTGGCTATTTTATGCACGATGGTGCTCTGGCAGCATACTTCTGAATAATAGTCACGTGATCTTCTGGGCAATGTCTACCCTAACCATAATTGGTAGAGGGGGTCCCATTGTCTGGCCCGCACCTTCTCCAGACTGTAATCCCTTTGACTTTTACCTTTGGGGACACTAGTCTAAAGTCAGCCAGTTCCAGATGTTGAGGTACTCTGTAAGCGGATAGTGGCTGGTTTCTAATCAGTACGAAATGCCCCTGGAAACCTTGAATGAGTAAAGCCAGTCACTAAGACTACGTATGGAAGCATAAATCGAGGTGGGAGGGGGACATTTTGAACGTGTCCCCAAATGCTGTGCGACCTCATTCTGTAATGTAGTACAGAGAATACAGTGAAGAATCCCCATTTTGTATCATTGATTTCACTCTTGAAGTTTGTGCATGACACTAGTATGGTTTTTGTGCATTAGAAGGTCTCAAGTTGACCCCTGTGGGGGGACTCCAAAGTCAGTTATATGGTCTTGATTGGGAACATGTGATGGAAATCCGTAGTCATATACGTTTGACCTGTGATGGCTAACTGGTTCCTGCGTATTATATAAAGCAAGGTTTTGTTCCTTCAATTTGAACACACATTGCTGGTATTAGATGTGGTGCGACGTTGAACATCAATAACACAGGGTGGGGTGCTAATTCGCTTCTCTGCCACCATTTCGCCCCTCCCTGGGTGAATTTTGTCTTGCCAATGCGGTGGTGGATTCATAGTCCTTATTGTATGTTGCACACTAAAGCTGATCACTGTAACACTAACGGTTTCCGAGTTGAGGTGGGGCTGGGTTTTGGGGGCACCTTCGAAGGGCCAAAATGCCCTTAGGGAGCATTTCCGGACACACGTTTGTAGGACCTTTTAGCCTTCCTTTGTGTTATAGAATCCACCCTTTAAGTTTGTGCATAGGGTTTATAAAAACCTTATATAAATGTCATAAAACACACGTAAGTTATACGGAGAAACATGATAAAACGTCATAATTAACAAGACCAAATCGCATTACGCCCTTTTGGATAGGGCAAACCGTTTGGAAAATGATTCCAGTGAATTCATCGATCCAAAAAACCTGGAATCTGACACCAAATTTGCTAACTTCGGTGAAAAATAACATGGGATATAACGTTATATAGGCGTATTGGCTGCCATCTTGGAAAATAGCTTCGTGCATGGCCCTTGCAACTAAAAAGGTTTGTAGAAACTTTTGGGGAACTCTTTACAATGTGGGTAACCAAAAGATCGTCCATCAACGGCCATTCCCTAACGAAAACTTTTTTTTATAGCTACACAATTTGACTGGGCAACTACTTTTGTTCTGTAGATATTCACCAACAAGTTGTTATGCACACTTTTGATTCGTGGGCCGGAAAACAAAATGGTAGGTTTAACATTTACATTCTAGTAAGCAGAGCTTAATTTGTGCTGGAACGGTCTGGAATGGCATTCCAGTTCTGTTCTTAAAGCCAGAACAGCGTTACAGTTCTTTTAAGATTTGCATTTCACCTGTACTGGAAAGTCTCATGTTTTTGGAAAGTTGAGCAATTTTAAATTAAATTCAATCCTAATAACGAATTATAATCACTAATCATTTAGTGAATTTGATTTAATTAAAATAGCAAGAGGTGAACCAAAGTAACATATTGTACGGGCATGAAAACTTTCAAAAAAGGTACCTTCCAGAAGTGTCGACATAGGTAAAATCGTTGAAGCTGCTTTTGACCCCACTTGGCAAAATTTTTTAGCACACTCCCCCAGACCTCTTAGCTGTGGTTGCGAGGGGATGTAAATGACCCTCCCGTCCTTCCTCTACAAACCAGTGACAGACAGTTCCACTAATTATTAGTATTATATTATTATTAGGAATTAAGTACTGCTGCGATATGATGGAGATGACACTGACTGAACTGCTTTTATTACATTTTCCTATAAAATAAGGTGCAATTTTTTATTTGGAGAGTTGCTGCCCTCTTTTGGATATAGGAACTAACCTATAGGGATGCAGGAAGGAAGGGACTTTTGACCAGTGTATAAAGCACCTTCAGAATGTAAGTTAAAACAAGAATAAAATGTAAGCATCTTCCTCACGTCACAACTAAGGGTCATTTGAAGGAATTCAGGGGTACCATGTGTTTTACCAGGAACCAACATCTAACTAAATAATGGCTTCTCCAGCTTCTGCTATGGTCTGAAGGAGCACTGCAAGATTTTCAAGCGGCTACCGTGACCGAGGCCAAGCTGCTTTTGGTTATTTCAATATTTGTCATTTCTGGTTTCGGAGTGTTTTATTTAAAACACATTTTCATTTTCATTTTTGTGCTTGATTTATATTATTTTAATAAATTTTATTTCTTGGGTGGAAGAGAAGCTACTGGAAGTGAAAAGTAGGCTAAAAATTCGAAGAAAAAGGGAAGAGTAGAGAGTCAGAGAGACAGAAGAGAATTTGTGTCTGGAAGGAATGGTCATGAGCAGCAAAGCATTTATTTTCTTTTAAAGGACGGAAAAAAGTATCCAATAGGTGCATGTGCAATGGCACAATAGCACTATTGCCAGTCCCAGCATGTTCGATTGTCCATTCACCGCTAGTTTAACTAGCCGTGAATATATATTTTTTAATTAACTAGTACGATTAACCAAGAATGGATGGTGCAGCATTCATCACTTCTCTGTTGAAATTTTGTTGCTGGCATCATAGCTTTGTTGTTACATCTGGTGGGAAATTTTGAAATTACTAATTCTAGTACCAAGGCTGACTGCAGCTCTTAGCCCAACTGGCCTTGTTTTTTTTTGTTCCAAGATGGAGTGTTAAATTGCGAGTGTGCAAGATTTTTAGTGCTAATGATGATGAATGTATTCCAAGAATCCACAGTGGCAAATCTACAAACTTAAGTGTATTACTTTACCTCAGAAGTCGAACACGTTTTACTACGCTCGATGGCAAAGATACATCACGTGTATCGCAACTATAGCATCTCACCGCAGCTTATGAATCCAGTGCACAACTCTGCTGCCAGTTTTGGCCCGAGCATAGGCCTGTATAAACTCAACTGATTAATTTATAACAATTTATTAAATAAATAAATAAATGAAAAAAATTAGGTATTCTACAGAACAGAAAGGCGGCAGCCAACCAAAGATTGCGATCAATTAAATCATATTTTCTTAACACTGTTATTTGGTGCCCACGGTTAAATCATAGCTGCTACATTTCCACATACTGCCGTTCAGAAAGGATGACACAGTAAATGACGTCGCACCATTACTGCATCATTGTTGCTCTTCGAAGAAGGAACCTAAATGAAAACATGCTGACATATTTGACTGAAAGAAAAAATAAAGCCTCCTTCACTACGCCTCTCCCAAATGTGGGACTAGAGGATTTAGTGCACACTGTTAGCAGCTAATCGTACAAAAACATTTCAGTTCTGGCAACAAGCTGCATATTTCACATGAAAGCTGTACACACATTGTAGTTTCCGAATCCACCAGGAGACACTCCTAGAAGTAACGACGTAAGCCATGATGACGTCATCAAAATGGCCACCGTGCGATGTACTAACTGTCTATTATCTCCAGAACTAATCAATCAATCGTATCAAGTGACCTATTGTTGGAAAGATCATTTAATTTGTTAAAAGAAATGCCTGAACAATTTACGCCGTAAATCTATTAGTTTCTGCTTAATTTGAAGGAAAACACATTACGACTTCCTCAAAATGGCCACCATGTGATATATTAAATCTTTTGCATCTCCGGAACCAATAGATCATCAATCTTATATTGTGACTTATCGTTGGAAAAATAATCTAATTTATTAGAAGAATTACCAGAGCATTGTATGCCATAAAAGTTTTTGTTTAATTTATAGAAAAATGTTGTGTTGGAAGACGGTGTGGACGTAGTTGTTGTAAACGTAGTTTGGTTTAATTCACTAGGGCATGAACCCAAAACAGCCATCACCAACCATATCAAGCAACAATGTTCCAAGGTTATTAACCACGACAACGCTTAAAACAATATATGCATGCAACCATTGTGCACCCCGCGTCATCCCCCAGACATAACCTTTACACTGCAAATAGGTTATACCCAACGCTAAAAGGCAACATATCATTCTTAAGCAAAACATGCGAAGAAATAATATTTCTAAAAACATGTGTGATCACTAATACTTGCTATGACCAACAAATAGTGGTTTTGTAACCAATGTACGAAAACTGTAACACAAGTACGTTAATACTTGACTATAATGAAAAAGGGGTAAACCGAATTTTTTTTTGGTAGAAACATCAACGCCTAACCATCTAGAACCCCTCACAAACGTTACAAGAGGCGGTCATTACGAAAATACTTTAACCAAAACGCACCAGAACTCGCTATACTTAATTATCGTACTAGCAATGCATATGCTCTGAAGTTTATATCGACAAGTCTTACAGACAGTGAGTTCGTGAACTACCTCACAGCGACCAGTGCAAAGGTAATCTGGATTGCCCGCTCCGTGCAGAATGCAATATTCCTCTTCAAGTTACTGTGTCACAGGCTGGTCAACCTAACCTTCGTTCTGTGCCAAACTATCAGAATTTGCCGAATGATCTTCCGCCGCGTCAACTGTGGCATCAACGACTGGGTCATCCTACTCCTGCTGTGATGGACAGAATCGCTAAGCATTCCCTCCTAACAGGTGTCAATTTTGGCGTCTCTTCCATTGTGTCGCCCTGCCCGACGTGCGTACAATGCAAAAGTAAACGCCTTCCCTTTTCAAAGTCTTTCCCTATTAGAAGCTCACGCATACTTCAGATTCTACATGCGGGTTTAACAGGCCCTATCCGTGAACCGACGTACAAAAATGCAAAATTCCTCCTACTGTTAGTAGATGACTATTCTCGAATTTTCTCCTTCTTCCTTCAACACAAATCTGACGTCTTCAGTGCCTTTCAAGCTTTTATCCTTCAACGGTAGAATGAAACATTGCAATCCGTCATGACCCTACACACAAACAAAGAACCCGTTTGGCGCCCTTCAGTGTTTGAATCCCTCCTTGTGCGCCATGGAATTAAACATTATTTTTCAGCTCCGTACTCACCGGAATGTAATCCAATCGTTGAACGAGCCTTTTCCAGTGTAATCCAACTAGCCACGACGTTACTGGAACATAGCAAGCTTCCTGGCGATTCGCAGTAGAGACAGCGTTTACATACACAACATATTACCTACAAACCCACTGTATGATTGCCCACAACAAACGCCGATGGGACTGCGTTACCTGGCTTCCGGTAGACATATTCACACATTTGGATATCTTGCCTATTATACCTTACCACACCCATATCGACAGAAGTTTCCACCTACTACACGCCGCGCAATCTTTTTAGCATATGCCACTCGGAGTGTCGGCTTCCACCTCCTTGACATCGAGACACACACGCTAGTTTTATCACGCGACGTCCGTTTTGATGAGTGCACACTGCACAGCCAGTGGTGATGTAATCTATCCGAATGCACCACCATCAGTTTCGGCTGTCATTGACACAAATGTCGACCATGACTCACCTGTTCGTCACCGCCAAGGGCCACCCGTCATCCAAGATCCTCCTCCAGCACAGCCTCCGCCTGTTCTAGGTCCTCACCATGGTCGTGGTCGTCCTCCCGGCACCACTAAAGCCGTGATGGATGAGCGCCGTGCAGCGGAAAGACAACAGGATCACCATGTGAATACCATTTCCCACCCGCACCTGGATTCGGATGATGATGCAGACGATCCTGATGAGCCACACGTCCTACTTCGTAATATTACTGCAGTACCTACAGTTCCTATGCCTCGGAACTTTCAAGAAGCCATGAAATCTATCGACGCCACTGAATGGTCCACAGCTATGTCCATCCACTGGGCCCATAACCAGTTTGAAACTTGAAGCACAAAAACACCCTTACGATCGAGTCGCGGCGTGGAAATAAAGGTCAGCCGCTGCTTGTTTTGAAAATAGTACATTTTCGAGGCGCAATGTGAAATATGGAATCTTGACCTTGACGGAACCCTGTAGTGTAGCTACAATGCTTGCTCCTTTACTGGCTAGGTAAATTTTTATGTTGGCAGGTTTGGGCTCGTGCAGCCATCGGCACGTGACGTGATGTGGCTCGTGGCACCGCTGTCCAGTGCGAAATAGGAGTTGGCAGGAATGTAATCTGCACAAGTTGTGTTAAGCGAGAGAGCCATTTCACTTCCTGAAGGGGGCAGAGTGAAAAAATCGACATCGGATTGTGCTAATGAACTGTGTCATAAGGCAGTAAGTCGTCCAAAGACAATGCTTCGTCCTCTACATTGTCATCCCGGTCAGCAGCAGCTTTCGTGTGGAGTTGGCGTGCACGTCTCGAAGGTGGGGCTCATTTACGGAAGTTGGTCCGGGATGGTGCTAGAGCTGGCAAGGATGTTGTAGGTGGGGGACGGGCAGGAGTAGATACGTTGTTTGAACTTTCCGACAAATATTGCTTTTTTGCACGGCAGGTTCCTTCGTGGTGATTGAAGCGGCGACACCAAGTGCACTGGATTGGGTTGCCTTTGATGAGCAATCCTTGGTGGGGACTGGTAGGGTCTCGTCTTGGCTTGGTGGAGTCTCTAACATTTAGGCCTTTGGATGCTTGCTTGTTAGGATCTGTTGTGGTCGGGACTGCAAGCAGTCACTGAGCCATGTAGATGTTTGCTTTTCTTCAGCCAGGTAGCAATGCGATGTGTCGACAAGACGTCTCTCAAAATCATATAAAGTCGGTGTGTCGAGTATAAAAATGGATTCCTTCACAGCTGTCCACTGGGGTTGACGTATGCCCTTGAGCACATAGTATACCATGTTGGTGTCTTCCACGTTACGACCGGCAGCTGCACACAATTGTCTTAACCCTTTGACCCTTGAGAAGTAGGCTGCCAAACTTTCTGTTGGTTCAAAGTTGAGATTGTGTAGAAGCTCCAGATAACGTTGATGTACCTGCGGGCGATTGATGATGTAACGGGCGTTAAGACTTGTCCAGATTACCTTTGCTCTGGTCGCTGTGAGGTAGTTCACGAACTCACTATCTGTAAGACATTTCGATATAATGTTCAGAGCATATGCATTGTTAGTACGATAATTACGTATATCGAGTTATGGTGCGTCTTAAGCTGGAGGATCGGTTGTCAGCACTGCGTCATGACCTTCTTGCCGGAGATGGTTGAGGATTTTTGCCTTCCTGAAGACGAAATCTTCACCATTGAAAAGCTTGATGCCTTTGTAAAAGAGGGTTTCTGTCTGCGTGGCCATAGATAATGACTTATGTTGCGGCTTGGTCAATGAGGTGAGGGAGTTACGAGTCGTGGTTGTTTGGGGTCGTAGAAGAGACGATTCTAGGTCTTTTTACCTTGTTGCAGTTTCTCGCCCAAATACCAGATCGTTTTTTTTTTGTTATTTGTTTGCCTCAGAGTGGAGTGCAGTCTCGGCGTCAAGGTTGTCGAAATTTCGCTAGGTATTGCCTGTTGCGATTTCTTACTTCTCATTCAGCCGTCGACAGTTTTCGTTCCATCTCTGTCTTTATGCGTAGGAAAATAACCACATAGCTCTACTATCACATGTTGCCTGTTATGGTTGGTGATGGCTGTTTTGGGTTCATACTGATGCGAAATGTAAGTTTTTCTTTGGGGGTCAAACCCTAGTGAATTAAATCGAACTACGTTTATAACAACTACAATGTCTGAGCCGTATGTAGGAACCGTCCACACCGTCTTCCAACACAACAAAAAACGTATTATAGTCATAAAAATGACCGCCATGCTATATACTAATCTCTTGCATCTCCGGAATGAATATATCAATCTTATCCTGTGACCTATTGTTGGAAATATAATTTAATTTGTCAAAAGAACTGCAGGGACAATGTTTGTTGTAAGTCTGTTTTGTTTAATTTGAAGGAAAACTTAATAGACATAATTATTGTCACTTTATATATGTAATTAAAGCTGGTTTTATTCTGCGTTTTGTTATCTATAATGTATTCACTTGTGCTGCAATTGAAAATATAGATTATAACAAAGCATTCTGTACGTCGGTGAACTCATTCTGTGGAATAGGCATGTATTATATTTCACCCACCAGAAGGTATTTTGCCTGTGACAACCATTCTCAACCTAGGACAGTCAAAGAATAACGCAGAATAGGCTTGCTAGAGTCCTACACAAGTCTTCCTTACACGACTAAACGTTCACACGATGTACCATTACTAAATGGTAAATTACACCAGCAATGAAAAAGCATTAATATACCCGTGGAAATGATGGACTGGTCAGAATCCACAAGAAGCAAGTGACCATGACGGTAAAGCGATAGCCTGGGTAACCTTCTCGTCAAAATATCCATGAAGGTTTCAAACGTAAATGCACATCAATTCTGCTCCCACTACTACAATACGAGGTGGTTGATTCTGCGAACTTACATATTTTTAGGCAACGTCTAGAAGTACTGATCTTGCACGAATTTAAAAATATTTCTTATATGTAGATTACAATTGTGCATATATTACTCGTATAATTTGTTGTATGTATAACTATTTTTCTTTTTTCTAATGTATGAATGGTATCCTTTTAATGCTGGACAGGTGTAAGCGGTTCCTAATAGTCCCTTTCTGTTTTCCATATTATGGAAATAAAGAACATTTTGCCGGCCCCCGGCTAAAAATGGTTTCTTTGTGCTAAAACATACTTAACCTGATAATTTAGCATTACATTCCTCGAATGTGATGTTCCCCTGGAGGTTTCTTCTTCCGGTGCGCAGCCGCCTGCTTGCATGTCCCCTACTGCGCATGTGCGTGGCAGTACTCCCTTATAAAAGCGACAGCACGCACACTATCGGCATTCATTTTACTCTCAATACGTCAGGCGGTGACTCGAGAGGGGAGGCAGGGCGGGAGTTAGGTTAAGTATGTTTTAGGCACAAAGAAACCATTTTTAGCCGGCCGGCTGGGGGCCGGCAAAATGTTCTTTCTTTGTTGCCAAAACATCTTGACCTGATAATTTAGCATTATCAGTTGACCTCGTCATAATGGGTGGCAGGCACCGTCCTGACGGGCGCCCCGGGGTGCAAGCAAGCGTTCCCCCAAAAATTTTTATCTGAAAGAGAAAAAATCGCACTTTATTCAGAATAGGTGGTAACAGGAGTTGGTCTCTTTCGTAGGATTTCATGGCCCTGAAAAGGACCGTTGTTTGGGACTTGCTTCCTTCTAGGTGGCTTGCTTCCATCTGGGTGGCTTGCTTCCTTCATGGATGGCTTGCTTCTGTGTTCTAGTGCTTAATGGGGGGTTGACCACAGTTCTGGCTGCGACGATTGGTCCCAGCCGGTGTAGTTCAGATTCTTCTCTCGACATGTCCCTCAGGTAGTGGGAGGTGAAGGTTGAGTGGTGGCGCCAGGATGCTGCTGCTAGGATTTCATCTATTGGGATGGCATTGTGGTGGGCCCATGATGTGGAGACGGCTCTTACTTCGTGCGCCGTCAGTCTCATGCTCTCTGGGGCTTTATCGTAGGCTGCTTCAATTGTTTTCTTAATCTATTTTGATATCATAGCTGCTGATGTTTCGCCGGATTGGGGGTCAACTGGGAGGAATAGTTGGTTTCTTCCTCGGCAGATGTCTTCATGACGTGTCCGGGCTAGGTAGAAGCGTAGCGCTCTGACTGGACATAGAAGGAGATCAGGTTCGTTTCTGACCAGGGTGGAAAGAGCCGGAAAGGTGATTGGTTTCGGTGGTTCCGAAGGTTTCTGTGTTTTAGCTCTGAATGTTGACCTTGGGTATAGCGTGACAGAGGAGAAGTTGGGGCTGAAGATGCAGTATGCGGGATGTGCTGATAGAGCCTGGATTTCAGAGCAGTGAAGGCTGGCGGCTAAGGTGACAAGATAGACCGTCTTGCGGGTCATGAGATGGAGGGAGGCGTCTTGTAAGGGTTCATATGGTTCGGCCATTAGGGACTGGAGGACGAGCGAAAGATCCCAGTCAGTTATTAATCTTCTGGTAGTAGGTCTTTCATTCTCGTATGAACGGAGAAGGGCTGAGATTCGGTAGTCATCCAGTAAGTTGGTGTTGTTGGCGGCCTTGAAGACGGTGTTTAGAGCTGAGCGGTATACAAGTATTGTAGAGCCTTTGAGTTTCTCGATATTGAATAGGTCACGAAAGAAATTCAGGAGGGTTGGAAGAGGTGGGTTGATAGGATTAGCTTGTTTTGTGATACACCAACGAATCCATTTGGACCAGTGGCTGTCGTACATCCAGTTGGTGGAATCCCTTGTTGCCTTTGAGGCGATGCGTTCGGCCTCTTCTCGATGAATTCCAACCTTTTTGAGGAGTTTGATGATAGTAGCCACCCGTGAAGGTTGAGGTTTGGTATGTTCGGGTGTAGCTTTGTTCCTTTCTGTTAGGACAGAAGATCTGGTTGAAGGGGTAGACTTCTGGGAGAGTCGACTAGCAGGTCTAGAAGAAGCGGAAACCACGCTGCTGATGGCCAGAGGGGGGCTATGAGTAGGAACAGGCTTTGGCTTTCTTGGATCTTTAGAAGAACTTGCGGAAGTAGTTTGAAGGCGGGAAAGAGGTAGGCGAACAGGTTTTGCCATGGGAATGTCAGGGCGTCTACTGCTACTGCTGTTTCGTCCGGAATCGGGCTTATGTAGAGGGGAAGTCTGGCATTGTGTCTCGTGGCGAACAGGTCTATCATTGGGGTGCCCCAAATGGTGAAGAGAGATTCGCAGATGGATTTCTTGAGACACCATTCGCCCGTTGGAGGTTTCTGTCGTGACAGGGAGTCGGCAATCGCATTCCTGTTGCCTGGGATGTGGAGAGGAAGGAGTGTGATGTTGTGTGGGATGCAGAGGGTGAAGATTTCCGATGTTAGATGGTGGAGAGATCTGGATTTCGTTCCCCCTTCTTTCTTTATGTAGGCAAGGGCGGACGTGTTGTCGGACTGGACTTGTACCGTTTTGTTCTTGATTTCGGGAAGAAAGTGTTGTAGGGCGAGAAGGATTGCTCGGAGCTCGAGGGAGTTGATGTGGTCCTTGCAAGTCGACGGCCAGAGGCCTGATGTTTCCTGTGTGCCGAGGTGGGCACCCCAGTCGGTTCTCGAAGCGTCCGTGAAGAGGAGTAGCTCGGGATTTGGTTCGTGAAGAGGTTGTGTTTTCGTGAGGTTGGTGACGTCGGACCACCACAGGAGGGAGTCTAGGGGGAAGTTGGGACTGAAGAGGACTTGTTCGTCGCGAAGGTCTTGATTGATTGACTGGTTGTCTATGCGGTGGTGGTGGAGTAGCCTTACCATCCACCGGCCGTAGGGGACAAGGTTTGCCATTGCATCCATCTTCCCGATGAGAGAGTTCAGTTCCCGGGGAGAGAAACTTGTTTTCGACCTAAAACGGTGGATGTGTAGAAGAAGGGCTTCTATTCGTTCCGGGGAGGGAGCAACCCTTGCTGAGTGGAGGGCGAAAGAGGCTCCTAGGAAGGTGAAGGCTTGTGCTGGTGTTAGGCGGGATTTTGGGTAGTTTATGCTGAAGCCCAGGTGGTTTAGCAGGGAAATGGTCTTGTCCTTGTTCTGTAACAATGTGAGAGGATCCGGGTTGTTGAGGGCCCAGTCGTCCAGGTAGGCGTTGGCTTGGATCTCGTTTTGGTGTAGGTAGGCCAGAATTGGTTTGAGCATTAAGGTGAAAATCCTGGGGGCTGCATTCAGGCCGAAGGGAAGACAGCGGAATTCGTAGACCTTGTGGTTGTAAATGAATCGAAAGAGGTGCGTGGTTGCCGGATGGAGTGGGACATGGAGATAAGCGTCCTCCAAGTCGCTTGAGATTGTCCAGTCGTTTTGCTTGAACGAAAGACGGATGGATTCGAGAGTTTCCATTTTGAAGTGGTCGTTTGAAATGAATTTGTTGAGAGGTTTCATGTTGAAAATCAAGTGGGAGCCTCCTGACTTCTTTGATCGGGTGAAGATGGAGCTGTAGAAGCCCGGGCCTGGCTTGTGGCATTCCCTTATCGCATCCTTCCACAGGAGTTCTGAGACTTCGAACGAAAGTTGTGGTGTTGGCGGTGGGGAGAATTCCCAAGGTGGTGATGGAAGGAGCGGTGGTTTTGACAGAAAATCCGGGCGAAAGCCGTGTTTGATGATGGAAAGGACTTCTGGGTTCTTTGTTAATTGTAGCCAAGCTGGGAGAAAAAGTCGTAATCTTGCACTGACTGGAAGACAGGATGGGTGAGGGGCGTCATTGTTGGCTCTTGCGAAAGTTGGATCTGCCCGCTGGTGACGAGTGGCGGCTACGTCGGTCTGGGGTGGAGGCTCGCTTCTGGTTGCGTTGTCTGGAACGGGAGCGAGGCTGGTCGGTCCGAAATGGCTGGGGATTTTTCGGACGAAAGTCATTTTGACGCGGGGACTGTGAGGGAGCTGGCGACCTGTTCCAGTTGTCCAGGGGAGGACGGGGATTGGGCTGTTTATTCTCCGAAGCCGGACGAGAGGTAGAAGTGATATGTTTATACGGCTTGGGTTTTTTAGCGATGTCGAGGTGAGAAGCGAGAGTTGGTTTGAGGCCCCGGAAGAACGTGTCCGACTCGTGGATGGGCTGGTTGCGGAGCCAGTGCATCGTGGAGACGTTAAGGTTGTTTGCGGACGAAAGAGCAATGTCCCAGAGGAGCAGGGTGTTGTTGAAAAGGGCTCTCGTAGTGGTACGTGGCGAAGCTTGCCTTCTGAAAGAGCTGCATTACCAGGGACGAATGAGAGCGTATTTCTTCGGGGCTTGCGTCCGAGGAAAGTTTTTCGCACAAGGCGTTTACCGCAGTGTTGAGAACGTCTGCTTGGGAGGCGGCACGGAGACTAAGTCGGTGACATTTGTCATTCTCGTACAAGACGAAAGTGGGGATGTCAGCTTTCTTCGGGATGGAAAGAGTGGTGTCGAAGTCCATTTTCACTTCACTGCATAGAAATTCGCATTCCGGGTAGGTTGCAAAGTTGTTCAGGTTCGTGGCGCCATCGCCTAACGGGCGAAAGAAGCTGCTTTCACGGCCTGGCCGGGGTGGAGGGGGTTCCCTGACGAGGACGAGAGGATCACCTTTGCCGAGTAGAGAGCCTTCATTGCGGAGGAGGCAGGTAAGCAGCGTGGTAGACTGGCCGAGAAGGTTGCGAGGCTTGTTGTCTTTGTCTCTAAGGGCGAAGCCGAAGCCAGTTTTCAGCCCACGGTTTACGGCAGGAGCATCGGTCGTCTGTGAGGGCTTGAAAAGAAAACAGTCGGGGATGGTTTCTTCGACCGTCTTGAGAAGTGCAGCCAGCGGAAAAACCTGATCCTCGGTGGCGGCGTCTGGAAAGTGAATCTTCCTGGCGGACGAGAGAGGGACGGCAGGATGCAGAGTTGTGGTAGCCGTCGTGGGTACGGCAGAGGGAGGAGCTTGCGGACGAGAGGGCGAAGATGACTTGTGCCTTTTCGGATTGCCGGGGGGCGGCGTCGAGCCGCGCTTGGCCGAGTCGGGGCTGGAAGCGGAAGCGATCCAGGCTTGCGTGCGGGCGTGTCGGGCGGACGACATGCAGGAGGGAGGCGGCATGGGATTGTCTTGCATCACACGGACCATTTCCTGGACGATGTGCCTGACTTCGCTGCGGGAGACGCTTCGACCAATTCGGGAGGAATTGGACGAAAGATCCAAGGGAGCGTTGCGGGCTGGGGAGTAGGAAGCTGTAGCTCGTTGAAGGGATTTCTTGGCTTCACGGTAGACGTCCTTCGCCCGTGGAAAATCTTGTCGTAGAGCCGAAAGATCCATGGGTTCGGCCGGCGGGGTGCGCTGGCCGGGTTGCAAGAGGGAATTCGAGAAGGCGTTCACGCTTGCATGGAGAGCTTCAGTGGCGGCTGAGATCGGGCCAACGGCGGCGAGGTCGAGGGCGGAGATCCAACGGTTGCCGAGGGAGAAGCTGGTTGTGGGCGGACGAAGGAGAGCATGAGAGGGAGCGGCGAACGAAGCAGGAGCTTCAGGTGCAGCGGCCATCTTCGGGGTAGAATCCAGTTTTCCTGCGAAAGATCGGGGAACAGCGACGCGAGGTGGCGTGTAGACACCTCTGGAGGAAAATGAATGCCGATAGCGTGCGCGCTGTCGCTTTTATAAGGGATTACTGCCACGCACATGCGCAGTGGGGGACATGCAAGCAGGCGGCTGCGCACCGGAAGAAGAAACCTCCAGGGAAACATCACATTCGAGGAATGTAATGCTAAATTATCAGGTTAAGATGTTTTCGCAACAAAGAAATATTGTTATTATGATTATTATTATGGTTCGCCGTGGTTCGCCTCATCTATGGTTCGCTGTACCAAGAACATTATAATACGTATTCATCACAGACACCAGTTTTAAGCTGATGACCCATCACAAAGCTGCACATAGAAATGGCAGTAATTTTAATGATTGCTTGTGGGTTAGCAGGTAGTTGCTAAAATGAAAACTTTGTTCATGCCTGTGATGCAACACCAGGAAGGGCAGATAGCATTCTGAAGACTTCACACGTAAAACAAAGTAGGTATGCGCACAAGGTTAGCATCGCAGGCCTTCATATTCTGCAGAACGAGGTTATCAGAATCAGGGTGATGACATGATAGTTCAGACAGTCGTTAAAGGGGAGGCAGTAGGAATCGGCTGAATTGAAATTCTGGGATGACAACTGCTGGGGCAAACGTAGCCTCTGTAGACTTGCAAGTGTACTAAGAGAGGTACGAGATGTCATATTAAAGAACGACTTTCCTTACACTTCCGTGTGCCTGTGAAGGTCACTGCTCAAGTGACGCACTGTGAACAATACGACACATCGTCAATAATTTACCATTCCTAAAAGAACCACATATGAAACGGCAATGATTACATGCACATTCTTTTCCCCTTCATATTAAACAAAAACTAAAAGATTTACGGGATACATTGTTCAGGCATTTGTTCTTAGAAGATTAAATTATTTTTCCAATGATACTTCACAAAATAAGAATGATCAATTAGTTAGGGAGACACGAGATTTTGTATATCGCATGGTGGCCTTTGTGAGGGCATCATAACGTGTTTTCCTTAAAATTACGCAGAAACTAATAGATTTATGGCGTACGTTGTTCTGGAATTTCTTGTAGCAAATTATTACCTTTACAACGAAAGTTCACACGAACAGAATGATCGATTAGTTCCGGAGATAATTGAGAATTAGTATATCACATAGCAGTTCTCTTAAGTTTTTCTTCTGATTTATGGCATACATTGTTTAGGTATTTCTTTTAGTAAGTTAAATTTTCTTTCAAACAATAGGTCACATGATAGGATTGATCAATTAGTTCCGGAGATAATAGAGATTTTGTACATTGCGTGGCAGCCATTTTGATGACGACATCACGGCTACACGTCGTCACTTCCAAGACTGTTTCCTGGCGGATTTGGAAACTACAACGTATGAGCAGCTACCCTGTGCAATATGCAGCTTGTTGCCGGAACTGAAATGTTTTGCACTAACAGTGTGCACTAATTTAAGTTTTTTGATGTTCCACCCACCATGTGGTCATGTAGTTCCCAGCAGAAGTTCCTATAGTTCATTTCCAATTAATATAACAGTATAAGGTGAGGTGCACCAATTGTATTTCAAATCATAACCACCTGATCAGACTAGTATTTGGATCTAGACGAAACTTTCCTAAAACGTTAAATAAGTGTACAGCTCACAAAATGGGTATAATTTTGGTGCGGCAGACCAATTTTTCATAGTGAAAAATACCTTGCTCAGTTTATTTTAACAAATCGACCTTTAGTTGCGAGAAACGTTAGTGTCATTGAGCGATTCAGCTAAGCGCTATCGTTCTGATGTAGAAAACCTACTTTGTCTACTAGGAAGAAGCCAAAAAGAAGGCACAGCAGGTTGGTTCATGGATCAGCCTGGACGTCTTGAAGATGCTGCATTGGCTGACAATGATGATAATAAAAGGCTCCTTAAACATAAATGTAAAATTACAAAGTCTAATGTTTGAGTGGTAATGGGGAAGCTTCACAATGACTGCTGTTAGCAACCTCATCATTTTTGAAATTCTGCTGATGTGTGATTACTATTGATAATGAACACTGACAAATTTGTGGTTAAGTGCACAGACAGCATGAATATTCCGAAGACTGAAATATTAAAATCTGTGCTTCATATTAAGGTGGGCTAAGGAACATTATTTTAAATCAGTCACATTATAGTGTTGGAAGGTGTTAAACGTCCATTACAATATAAGAAAGGTGGAATGCAAAATTGTTTACAATTGCAAGTGAAACTTTAGAAGGATCCATCAATTCTGATCTTCTGGTAATGTTACTATTGTTGAAGCTGGCTGTAGCAAATACACGACTAGCACTTTCACTTTGCAGAATTTTGATCTGGCCCACGTTGGCTTTTGTGTCAGGGAAAAAATTACTCCACATCATCCTTACATGCCGGATTTTGAAAATTTATACGTTCATGATTACCTTTCTTTGTTTAGTGCAACAGGGTATCATCAAAACAACAGTTAGCTTGAGCTGCTCTACGATGGACACAAGAACGGAAACCTTCTACATTTCTTTAATTTTTGTCCAGGCATGTAAAGTGGAATTAAAGTTTTTTTCTACATCACAACAGCCATGAACGTGATTTTACTGTGCCTACCAAACAGTGACCAAAATTTATAAAATCATAGAATTGTGATGAACCAGTGAGAAAATGGATCGTGACAAATTACAAGCCTGGCTCTATCAGATGCTTGCTTGGCTGAAATACTTGGTTGTGTGGCAGCAAGTGACATGTTGCCAAAGACAGAATATGCAAAACAATTGTACGTTATATAATAAAGACACACTCACTAACCCAGTTACACATTGGGTCTGTTATCAAGCCTGAGATTTCTGATTGCTTATTTTTTGATTCCCCAATAGATTCCATAAATGATCCAGCCCACAGAAAAGCCATTCTAAAGTCACTGTGTAGCATTGTGTTCACAGCACATTGTCTAATTTTTTGTTACCATGTTACCAGCCAATGACCACTACTGTAAATAATTTTGATCCTTGGAAAAAAAGCTAATGACTGTGTAAAAGTGGCCAACTTTGTGAAAAACAATTACAATCGTACATATTCACACCTTTGAATAAGTTTTGTAATGTTTTGGCCAGATTTCATTTTTCCTAAATAAATCCTAAATTATCTTAATTATGTTTTAAAATTGTATTCATGTTTAATGCAAAAAACACTAATAAGAAAGACTTGAATGGTTAGCAGAAAACGACATCATTGAAAAGGCCACAGGTCCAACAACAGGGCTCTCGCCATTGGCGATTCCACTGAAACCAAATCGTGATGTATGTGAAAATCTGCAATCAGTTAATGCAGCTGTTCTGAGGGAGAGAGACACAACTCTGAAGGCAAAGGAAGTAATGGCCTATTTTGTAGGTAGAGACATATTCTTGAAATTTACATGCCCAAGAATATAACCACATTTGCCATGTATACAGGATTGTGGAGGTTAGAACTCTTACCCTATGGATTATGTGTATCATCGGAAGTTTTCCAGAAGGATATCAAAACAGGCACTCGCCCAGTAGCGTTGGCAAAAAACGTAATCAGCAACATTTTGATAGCGACATGTAAAGGGAAAAGGAAAATGCTCGTATCAGAAAGACTTGCTTTTCTCACCAGAAGATTTGGCCCCAGGACCAGAAAAAATAACTGAACTAGAAACCACGAAAACCGCAGCCTGTTTCTGAGGTTTGCTGGGAATGACTGTTTGCTGTTCAAGGTTCAATTCTAACTCTTCGTCGATATCTGCAACACTTTGACAGCTGATGAAAAAGAACATTCTGTGGGGCTAAACAAGTGATGAAGGTGAGGCCATACAACAAATTGTAAAAAAAAGTTTATAGGAGGCAACGGCTAATGCATACTTCGACAAAAGCAAAGATCTAACACCGTAGTTGGTTCCTGGCCCTACAGATTTGGAACAGTTTTGACCCAGTGATCCACTCCGACATTGGATGATGTGACAATCATGGCATATGCAAGAAGACCGAGATAGAAGTATGGGGCGCTCAAATAGAGCAACAACATGCTATGGGAGCTGAACATTTGCCCTTATATGTGTATGGCTCACTATTCAAAATAGTATCCAACCACAAGCTGATGAAATCGATTTTTAGGAACGAATATTTCAAGCACCGGCAAGAAGCGAGTAAGAAACGGCAATCCAGACCATTATCTGTCACGCCACAAGACAAAAATTGGTTTCATAAAGCCATCAAAAAGCTTCAAAACCAAGCTGAAAATTTCATAAGTGCCTTAACATGGAGCCAAATGTCTGATGCTTTAAAATAATGTGGAAGAGTGAAGCAAGTCACATCAACAGATGATATTATCCAGCAGGTCATGGAATCGGTACGTCAAGACAACTGGAACAAAACCATACATGAAGCAATGCCGACAGACCAAAAGAAACTCCAGCCTTATGCCAACATGAAACAGCAACTGTTCACAACAACGGACCCTAATATTTGTCTAGGAAGTCAATGAATGGATATTCCCACAAGCCTGCTGGATAGGGCATTTTGCTGGTACACGAAGGTCACCAGGGAGCAGTCTGCATGAAAGAACTACTATGGGAAATTTATGAGAACACTAGGAAAACTAAGGTGGCAACTGTCCGGGGTAAACACGTTCCTTCTTAACCATTGTGAGAGTTCGGCATGGGATGACATCCGCAGAAATTTGAGGTTGGTGTTTTGGTCCTCGTTAAAAATGAAAAAATCAAAACTAACACCACAGTACTTACCAGAACCACTGAAGGTGATAGCAGTAAAAGGGAGTATGATAATGGCAAAGGTGGAAGAAAGAGTGGTGACAAGAAACATACAGTTCTTCAAGAAGGTACAGACTCTACCACCAAGTGCCAATTACCAACAAAAACAGCACACCATCATGCGAGTGATGATGATGACAGTGACTGTGGTGGGTGTACCAACTCGGAGCCCTACCTGTAGCCAATACATGTGATTGATGAACAACTGTATCATGCACTTGTCAGAAACCCTTTTAAGAAACTAATAACTGAAATGTGAATAGATGAGAAGTATAAGATTTTTCTCCTGTTTATGGGTATCATGAGTAATCTGGAAGTCTTGCAGTCATTGACTATTAGCACAAATATGCTTTTATTTTAGGACAGTCAGATCGTGAGCAATCGCTTAAATAAATTTGAGCTATTAGGCTGGAGGCTGGTTGCAGGGATTGCAAGATCATATGGCAAACTACGTTGCAGAGCACAGTTAGCTAGCTGGACCTTACTCTTTCATCGCTTCATCTTCATCACTGCATCACTGTAGCCTAGTCCACCAAATAGGCAACGGTTTCAGGTGTATTCTAATCTAAATGTTAATCTCTCTCCGTGGAATTAATTATGTGAAATTACGTGAAAATTCGATACACATTTCTACTAAAATGTGATTGGTTATTTTAAGAATTCCTAAGAATTGCTTCCTCTTAAAAAAGGATAAACCATGAACTTATAATTTGTATAGTGATAAACATTGCTCATGTAAAATTAATTCCCCCATGTGATAGAATTACTTTGTATGTACTTTTTCTAACTTTTAATAATTTCTATGTCGTAAAACTTGATGGTTATCGCAAAAAAATGTTTCAAACTGTTAAAGATGTCATTTATTACCATTAGGTTGCAAAGACCAAAGACTTCTTGAGCTTAAGTTCCCAACAACTTCATTCTACATTGGTAAACTTGAGTTGCCACGCACTTCCAGTGGACAACGTAGTTCAAAACGTTTTGTTGTGGGTGCGTCACAGCCAAGCAGACCGGCATCAAGATTTGGGTCTTCTGCTTTCAACTGTGGATTTCAAATTCCTCTCGACCAAGACTCTTCATTCTTTGCTCTGTCGCGAGCCGCTCATTCGTATGTCAGTGGAAGTAGCAGCAGCATTAGGAGAGGTAGCTGCAACAAGACTGCCAGTAGCTGCAGTTGCTGATAAGACCTTTTCGGCCACTCCTTGGTACGTACGTTATTGGTGTTTTATTGCAGGACAAATTCGCACGATTTTTAAGTAACATTTTTCTACAATTTTTGTAATACTTTCTGAATGAAACAATTATTTTGCAATCCTAAATGTATAGACGAGGGAGTGGACGGGGAAAGGCAGTTATTCCAATCCAAATACACGAAATTAATACGATAGGACGAGCATATGCATTCTTTCATAGCATCGAAAGGAAAAGGTGGCATGTTCATTCTTTACATAGTAGCAATGAAAAGGGTGACCGGACGACAATGTTAGTATTCACAATGACAACTAACAGTCAGTGGGACAACATGGCTTCTTATAGGACCAGCATATGTTATGCCGGGGGCAGCTAGCTATCCATTGATATTAAATTGGTTTTATAACATTTAAAGGCTTTAAGGCATAGTTAAAACTAAACGAATAAAGAGCCCAACAAAAAACAAATCTGAAAGTGATATAACGAGACGAGATACCTATCAATTTGTATAAAAATTCCATACTTCAAGTACAGTTGCAAAGCTGTATTCACCTTCCTTTAGTCAATCCTTTACCATAGATTCATTTTTAAATGAGGTGGTTGCAGTGCTAAGATTGTATTAGTATTAAAAAACGCTTAAGCGTATAAAATACGGATGTAAGCCTTAAAAAACTTAAAGCCCTAAAGGAACAGATATTAGAAAAAGACATGTAAGCCATCAGTCGCACTAATACGTGTAAAAGAATCTCCAGCGACCCAAAAACAAGCTGGAGCTTCTTTTACATGTATTAGTGCGACGCTGATGGCTTACATGTCTTTTTCTAATATGTTCCTTTATGGGTTTAAGTTTTTTAAGGCTTACATCCGTATTTTATACGCTTAAGCGTTTTTTAATAGTAATATCCCTTATTTTTTTCTTCTTGTTTTAGCAAGAATAACACAGAAAAGAACACTGTAATCACCTTAAAATAACTGTTATAAGAGTCTTTTCCATGGCTGATTCGTTTTATACTGCTAAGAGTGACTTTTGCACCCAATTTCATGTTTTAAGCTTGATCTATAAGAATTTGTTGCCCAAACCCCTGGGAGGCATCACGAGGCGGTTCTGGGTCGGGGGGGGGGGGGGGGGGGACTGATGACACTTTGGGTATTTCATTGGGGTCCATGGCTGGTTCAATTTTTACTGTTAAGAGAGACTTATGTACCAAATTTATGTTTTCTGTAAAATTTCTGCAAAAATTTGTTACTCCACTTAATGATTTCTGCCCAGTGCTCTACAATAATAATTGCTCTGCCGAAGCGAATACTGCAGTAACATCAAAATCGTGACAAAAAGCCCTGATCGGTGTTAATACCTACATTTTGAGCTGTACAAATTGAAAATTGGTTGATTGGTTCGATCTCTAGGTGAGAGCAAAAGTTCTAACCCATTTGGCTTTCCGTGTCAAGAATAATGTAGTTACATTAAAATAGCCTGCGAAAGGCCCTAGGCCTACGTTTTAAGCTATAGAACTTGAAAATCGGTTCTGTGGTTCGATCTCCAGGCGAGGACAAAGAGTCCCAACAGCAACATTAATGATTTCTGCCCAGTGCTCTGCAATAATAATTGCTCTGCTGACGAGTATACTGCAGCCACATCAAAATCGGGTTCAAAAGGCCCTGGTCGGTGTTAATACCTACATTTTAAGCTATGCAAATTGAAAATCGGTTCATTGGCTTGATCTCTAGGTGAGAGCAAAAGTTTTAGCCCATTTGGCTTTCCGTGTCAAGAATATTGTAGTTACGTTAAAATATCCTGCGAAAGGCCCTAGGCCTTGTCCAGACCTACGTTTTAAGCTATAGAACTTGAAAATCGGTTCAGTGGTTCGGTCTCCAGGTGAGGGCAAAGAGTCCCAACAACAACAACAACGACGACGACGACGACGACCAACAAACAACAACCAACCAACAAACAACAACCAACCAACAAACAACAACCAACCAACAAACAACAACCAACAAACAAACAACAACCAACAAACAACAAACAAACAACAAACGACCAACAAACAACAAACGACCAACAAACAGCAAACGACCAACAAACAACAACAACCAAACAACAACAAACAACAACAAACAACAACAAACAACAACAAACAACAACAAACAACAACAAACAACAACAAACAACAACAACAAACAACAACAACAAACAACGGCCATGTGTGGACGCCGAACGGTTTGATTGTTGTCATTAAAATTTGTAATGTGGTGAAATAGTTACGACACGACCCCAAATACCGTTGGTCTATGTCAATTCTGGGTGAGACTATAGGAGTTCGAAGTTTGACGTTTAACATGGAAGTTCATGCTGAGGCTTACATAAGGACCGCTGCTGCGGTCCTTGAATAAGAATGTCCCATGCGAAGTTCAAGGCCGGCTGTGTAGAAGCTCTGAGGTTGCAAACTGCAGTACGTATCTTAGCCAACCTTGGATGAAGCATTTATGCTCAACCTTTTATGACGTGATATCTTTTTTGGGCAGTGATAATAATACAGCAAGGAGATAAGTCGGTTTAATGTTCTAGGATTGATAGGGGAATTCTGTTGTTAACCTCTTTTTGTTATACCCTGGCAGCCTTCTTTCTACAATGTCAGACATTCGACTGATATTAGATGAAAATGCTAAGACAAGCAACTGCAAGATTGTTTGACCTAATAGCCACTTATTTCAGTACACAGGATCACTCAAAATAGTAGTGTGCACAGACCTCCAAGAGGGCAGAGGTAACTTTTAGTAAAAAGGCACAGTAAGTTTTAGTGGACATTTTTCTGGAGACCTTTTTTTAGGCTCTTTTCAGCTTTTTTTGTCCTTTAATGCCTTTTTTTGTGTGTCCTTTTTAGTTCTTTTTCCATGCTTTTAGGCCCTTCCTTAATGTCTGCACAAGAGGCCATTTTTTTCTTACAAAAGGGCATTTTCCGAAAAGGGAAGGGGCAATTCCCCCTCTGCACCCCCCCCCCCCTCCTGTGCAAGCTACTGACCCAAAAGTCCAGAGTTGGAAACATGGCTTTACTGCAATTTCGTACATGTGTTGGGAAGAGTATAAGCCTACAACACGTCCAACTGCAGTTTCAAATGCACACATTTTCTTACCAGTTGGGAGGGAGGGAAAGCTGGTTCTGTAATGGGTACCTAAAAGCTAGAATAGAATAATAAACAGAATCATAAATCTGTAAAAGGACCCAAAAGACTCACTGAAATTCAGCCTTATGAAAGGGGGTAAGCAGCATTTAGGAAGCATAAACTAAATGCCGCCACAAAGTGATGGAAGGTTTTGTTTGATGAATTGCTTGCAACCCGGGCGCATCTGTTCAAGCGACGGGACAAAATTTATACTATGGTGATAAAATTGTTCTGTCCTGAAACAAAAATTCACTGTCAGCAAAATGAACAAAACCTAGCCGTTGTAGGTTCTGTCGTATATCTAAAATCGACAAATATCTTTGTGAATTTCGTTTGGAAGTTTAAGTATCAATTACGATTTTTTTTGGTAAAATTTTGAACTTAGAAGTACGAAGTAAAGGCTATCGTTTAGTTTTTAAAACTAAATACTGTGCTGTTTTGGGCTTTAGACAGCTGACAGTAAAAATGTTAACGTACAATCGTAAATCTGAGTTTAGTGATTTTTTTTTATGCTGTTAAACTTGCAAGAAAACCTAACACTGGCACGTGATGGCAATGGACAAATACTTACTTGTTTATCAGAATTTCCTTTCTTTTTAATGAAGTGAAGCACCTCTTTCAATACCAAGGATTTGAATATTGTTTCTCAGGCTACATGTTATGATATGTTTCACTTATGACACCTGTTCAATATATAGATATCGAAATATAAGTTAAAAGTTTCGTATATGCAGTGCTGTAATTAGCTGTTGCCAAGAGGGTTGCAGGGGAAAATGTTGGACCCTTTGACACAAATTAGTGTGTCCCTCCCCTCCCCCTCCCCCAAGAAAAAGACACTTTTGGGAACAAGTCTCCCTCCCATCTTCAATAAATGGTTTACAGATCAAAGTTATAGCCTATTCTGTTGTACCTGGTGTTAGAAAAAGATTTGACTGGTTAGAAAATTTAACAAAAAAATCAGTAGGTGCATGGAAAAGAGCGGTTTTCACCACTCACAAAAATTACTTTGATAGTGTCGTATTTACGAACACATTAACAGAGGGTGCTTCAGTAGTGGTGCATGCTTGTTGAAAAAATAACTGTTGGTTGCCTGTTTTCTAGTTGCAGGATCGCAAATTGTGTAGCAAGTGTTGAACTGTCGTTATAAACAGGACAGAAAGCCAAATTGGCTCGAAAACAGTTATGAGCGACTTTGGGTTCGAATCAAAGTTTTTTTTAAGATCAGCCGGGGCTTTCCAGCTCCACACCCATTATCACTTGCACCCGCTTCATGTGAAGTCCAGTTGTACAACCATAAAGCCAATGTCAGACAGAAAGATTTTCACTCACGACACAACTAAAAAAAAGGGTCGGGAGGTTAAGATGACTCGTGTGACAGGGGGCAGACGACATGAGTGTGGAGTAACTAAAGAGTCGCCCCGACTCGATGGTCAGGCAATGCTGCCAGCCCTGGGGGATAGGGTGCTCCAAAAAAAACTTTTTTCAAAAAACCTTTCTCCCTGGCCATTTTCCCATTTCACCTGTCAATGCGAGTTGCCACAAAAAAATTCAGGTCATTTGAGGTATTCTAAGCCTTGCCGCCAGGTTTTGAGTCTTAATACAGGTAAAGTCCATATACAACGTTAGTACACGTATATAATATAGCATATACGTGAAGGTATATGAGCTATATTGAAAGCTGTGATAAAATTCATTGATTTAAGCCGTTTCTTTTTTTTTTCAGTCTAGTATCTGACTGCTAAATAGTTTCACCTGTCCACCACTTCACGAACAAATTCAAAAACAGCAGAAACCCATGTCATACGTCATAAAACTTAAGTGTGGCTATTTGGGAACGAGGTTGAAGAACTCCTACTTTTCTAATACCAACCCAAGTAGATGTACTGAGATATTTTTTCTACCTGAAAGATGACCCAATAAAACATGAAGAATTTCCTAACCTAATGGTGCAGAAGCAGAGAAAGTTCTTGTAGATGTACAAAAACAACGGGAGAAGGCTGGGATTGAAACTCGGCGCAAGGATAAGATGAAAGCAAAACTCCTAGATCTCTATGAACCCTGCCAACTTGCCCTAAAAGCAAAGGGAAAGAGTCAAATGAGCAGTCAAAGGGACAATCATTCATTGAAGATATAACTAATTATTTCTTTATTATTGCACTTCAAAATGCTCAGCGGAAGATTGAGTCTGACAGGTTTCGTCAACAGACCCACAGGAATGAAGATGTGAGATTTCTTCAAGCTTTGAAGGAGGGAACAAAAGTCTTAATGGGCACAGAAGATAAAATGTATAGCAACAAAGAAGTGAAGAGGTTGCATCGGGACAGTTTGAAATTACTCAGAAAAAATGTAAAAGAAACATGGAAAACTGGTCAAAGTGAGCATTTTGAAGTGCAATAAAGAAATATTTAGTCATGTCTTCAATGAATGATTGTTCCTTCTGCTCATTGGACTCTTTCCCTTTGCTTTTTTGGACCAGACGGCAGGGACCGTAGAGAGCCAGGAGTCTTGCTTTCACCTTATCCTTGTGCCGAGTTTCAATCGCAGCCTTTTCCCTTTGTTTTTGCAGATCCTCAAGAACTTTCTCTGCTACTGCGCTATTAAAGCTACAAAACTTTTCATGTTTCATTGGGCCATCTTTCAGGTAAAAAAATATCTCAACACATCTCCTTGGGTTGGTATTCGAAAAGTACATGGAGTTTTTGCATCACGTTCCTAAGTAGCCATACTTAAGTTTTATGAGGTAGGACACGGGTTTCTGTTGTTTTTTGCCATAATTTGTTGGTGAAGTGGTGGACAGTCCTATTTAGCAGTCAGGCACTAGACTGAAAAAAAGAAAGGGCTTAAATCAATGAATTTTATTACAACTTTAAATATAGCTCATATACCTTCCCGTATATGTTATGTTGTATACGTGTACTACGTTGTATATGGACTTTACCTGTATTAACACTCAAAACCTGGCAGCAAGGCTTAGAATGCCTCAAATGACCTGAAATTTTTTGTGGCAACTCACATTGACAAGAGGAATGGGAAAATGGCCAAGGAGAAAGGTTTTTTGAAAAAAAAATTTTTTGGAGCACCCTACTAGTGGAACAGATTTTTTCTCACGTGGCTAATGAAGACCAATGATGAATGCTTACCATGCATACCAGAAAAAAGGGTTAAACTGGACGTAAATAGAGCAAGCCATATGGAGTGTGTGTTGACCCTGTGAGCAGCCGGAAAAGGAGGAAGAATGTCAGCTCGTGTGACAACCAACTAAAGACGCAATAAAATGTAGGGAGAATTGCTTAGTTAAAAAGCTCGCGCACTTAAATGCAGGCACGGTCAGCACCCACGCCTTGTGAAAGAGGGCTTAACGATATTTGTATGTTTAAATCGTTGAATACACTTCTTTTTCCTAGTAAAAACAGACACTTATTATGCACTCATATTTTTTCAAAATATCTTTGTGATGTGGAAAATTAATAGATAAGCAACTACTGTTATGCATTTGTGTGATTATTTTGATACCCAGCCTTTGATAATGGAGTTGCATTCGCATATATTCTATTAACAGGTATACTCATACTTTGCGGCTGGTATGCTTTGGATCAACACGTAAAACGAAGAATGCAGTAAGCATATACGAGTATTGTGGCAGGGCCTGGCGCCGGCGCATCACACTGCCTTTTGATTTGGAGCTTGGTATGGCTGTTGTCAATCTGGGCGACTTCTTCCTCTTCATTGGAGGTGGTCATACAGAAGCTGGAGCTTCGACGCGAGCACTCAAGTATGATATCACTTCCAACACACATGCTGCAGTGAGTATGCTTTGTTTTCTTCTAAATTGTAACTCAGTTTTCATTTTGTTTTCCTTTTTTTTCACTTAAAGTACTAGAGCGAATGGGGGTAAAACTGGCGACCAAAGCCGAAACCACTCCCTTTTTACACATACAAAGTCAAATAAATGGCACCTTCCGCTGCCAAAATTGGAAAGGTACATCCCATTCATGTTTTATATTGTGGTTAAGCCTGACTGCATGCTTTTGGAAAACTCAGAAGAATTAAGAAAAAGGAACAGTGAAATATGACCAGGTGTGTTCTGACCAGGTTAATCGGCCAATCAGTAATTATATCACCTAACACGAATTTGATACAATTAAACCACGATATTCATTCGAACTATTATAAGTATTATAAAAAAAAATGCTTATGTAAGGGTTTCAGATTTATACTGTAGTTTAATTCCTTTTATGCAGTTCGTTTTTCACAAAAAAAATTAGTTAACGTTGGTTCGTGCCATTTTGAAGGAGGACAGTATTTTGAGTACTAAATAGACACTGCCCTCACTGCTTAAAAAAGCAACTTATTACGTCTCCAACGCTTCTATCAAAGAATTTTGTGGTGTTTAGCATGGTCTAAATCATTCGGAAGAAAAACTTGAGCTGGGCAGATATCCCCCTTCACCCTATTGCCGTTGTGTGACTGCTGCGTGACCCAAGTTAACGCCAGCTACACGATTATGGTAAACTTTACTTCTTGATTGTCTAAATGCATATGTTCTGTCTGTATTCAATGTAGTCAAACATGATAAGTTGAGTTAAATTCTGGTTGTGAGAAGCATCACTAAATATACACTGCATGTAGCAAATTTGTTGCCCATTTCAAAAGAGATTTGTTCGAAATTCCATTATGCACTCCAATATCAAAGATAACTTTGTGTTTCCTAGGAATGTTGAGGACAGTGGGCATAATAGCTTAAAAGTGTTACATGTGATTTCAAGAGGATACGATATCGAAATATTTCCCTGATTTAGTCTTTCTTCAGAGTATGATCTCCTGGCACTTAATATGCATTCTAATTTATTAACTCTTGTATTCTGCTTCAATAGTTGTATGCAATGCACCACTGTCTTCAGAAATATTTAATTACGTCCAATCGACAGGCCTACAAATCTGTCATCAAAATTGTCAACTGTAGAAAATTCACCCCGCTGTGCTTTTAGGGCATCGGAACACTATTGTAAAAACAAGTATACATAACAAAACAAAGCTAAAAATAACGCATTAATGTTAGAAGATAAACGTTACACACAAGCGTTAGAATCAGAAGTTTTCAAGACATACAAATGTTCATAATTCAATAAATTTTTAAGGGGTACTACTGGTGTGAAAAAATGTAAAAAATTTGAAACTTTGCTAACGGTAAAAATTTTAAAAATGTGATAATAATGTAATAAAAAAACAAGCGGTCATGTGAAAAAAGGTAAAAACTCACAAAATCAAGTAAAGACAAGCAAATTTTGGGCAATTTTGGACGCGAAATTAAGAGTGTCATTTGTTAATTTCCCATGAAGAATTCGTGATATTGAGTGAATGCATTTTACTGGAAAAGTCTCACTTGCTTTTGCGGAGCAGGACTGATGATCGTTAACATGAAGTCATGAGCATTGGACTGTCTTCCAGTTGCGGCAAACAGATCTGATTTTTGAAGTCGTGCTTTAAATCTTGGCATACGTATGTTATTAACAAATACGTGGGTGTAACATTATTAATGTTATGAAAAATTTTAAGAACATTCTGAAATATAAAAAAAAACACGACTTATGGAGAAATTTTCCAAAGATTACTACTAAAGAAATGTGTATTGAAAAATTATGAAACAAAAGTGTGACGTAAAAAGGAAGTTAAAGTGATGCAAAAAAATTAAAAGTAGGTATGCGAAAAATGTACGAAAACTGAAAAGTAGTAAGGTGAAAAATTGTTTATTAAGTAGGTAACCCGGCAGCGTCCCTGAATTTGTCATACAAATTATAAACCACAAAAATTTGACCGTCCAACTCTTTTAACGTATCAGTACAATACTGTAAAAAAAATAATAAAACATAATAAAAAAATAGCGTAAACATCCTATCGTAGAAATTGTCGTTTAGTTGTAGTAAAAGATATGTGAATTGCAGAAATGGTTAAGCTGACCATAATTCTGTATTATGAAAAAAAACCTAATTAATGACCATGAGATTTATCCTGCAGACTCAATGTATTTTACTGTTGTTGTGAGTAACCAGCTCCTCCCTGATGTGTTTGAAGTCGATGACCTGGGAGTACATTTATTAACCTTAAGCCATCTGTCTATTCTTTGTAATTCAATTGTCTCCAAGGCCTTCAGAAGGCTGGCTGTTATTGAAGGGCGTTGTTTCACTTCAGGAAATATAAAGTTGAAAGTCTGGGCTTTTAAAGTATTCGTGAAACTATGCTTGTTCGGTCTGTTCTCCCTACCTTCTGAAAGACATCGACAAGTTTGATTCAGTCCAGAGAAAATTAACAAAAAAAAAAGCTTCCAGGCATGCGGAATCTTCCTTACAACTTAAGGTTATCTCAATCAGGGCTTGAATCCCTTGAGTTGCCCAGGCTTTGCTCTGACCTTCTGTTAACCTACAAAATTGGTAACAGCCTTTTACCAATTGGATTTTCCGTTTTTCGACCCGTGCCGTTATAGGGTTACTTGGGGCCACTCCCAAAAACTGGCTGTGGCTTCTGAGAAGTTGGACTGCAGAATTAACTTCTTCTCGGTCAGGTTGGTCCATCCAGGGAACTCTATGCCAAGGGAGGCAATAGAGGCGTCTTCCGCTGACCGTTTTAAGTTTCAGTTGGGGAAACTTGTTCATTCCACACAAAACAATTTTTATATGACAATGAGTAGTGTTAGCGGTTTCACCTTCTAGTACCCTGCCTTTGTTTTGTGTGGTTAAACCTTTTATTATTTTATTATTATAATTACCAAAAATAATTGTAATCTATAAATCTCTTAAACAACATTACAGCTAAGCTTCTTGTAATGTATAATAGTCTAACTATCAATAACTATTTTCATTGTACTCTCATACAAGTTATTTTTTGTACCTTGAGAGAATTGCATTGCTTTCGTAATCGTAATTGAAAAATAAACATTATTATTATTATTAGTATTATTATTATTATTATTTAACTACTGCCATTTTAATCACCGAATTTGATAAATGTCCATATACAGTTTAATGCGTCTTACAGGTTAGCAGCATGACCACAACACGCCACTGCCCTGGAGCTGCTTTGGCAAATGGGCGAGTATTCGTTGTTGGAGGAGCAGAGCCGACAGGAAGAACGCGTTGCGTCGAATGCTATGATCCCCAATCTGACGTGTGGCACGAGATAGCTCCCACCACGGTCATACACGAGTACCCGATCAATGTTGTGTCTTTACTTGGACGTGTTTACGTGGTCAGCGATGTTGACGACATTCTGACGGTGGAGCGTTACGACTCGACCACCGACCAATGGACTGTAGTCGCTACCAAACTGTGTACCTGCGTGGACGAAGAGCCGACTGCGACAGCATGTGTAGCCCGCATCTTTGTTAGCCGACCTGGTTGCAGCTCTTTCCATGTCTTCGACCCGTTGACGCAAAAATGGAGTATTTACAGCAGTGATGCAGATAACTGCCGAGGTATTTGGAGCGTATGTAGCCCCGAACAGCAACTGCCTTTTCTGCTTTTCTGCGATGGCGAGAAAAGTCTTTATCAATACGATCCTGTTCTTGACCAATGGCAGCTTCTTTCCAAGGCTCTTAATCGCCCTTGGTTTTGGCATCAGACAGCCCTCATATATTAAAATGTTCAATTTGATAACAAAGGCATAAAAAAAATTGAAATATTCAACGTGACACAAAGGCAAATGGTTTTTATCCAGTTTTAACGGGAAGTGAATGCCACCATCAATTCACTCCTTGTACTTTTCGTAGACTACTGTAACTTTTGCTTTGTAAATCTTGACCATCACAGCAACACCATCATCGAACATATTTGGAATTTTCTCTGGTATTGGGTTGAAGCAACTATGTCGACAGTGCTGACGATTTGTTTTCCTGTTAACGAAAACATTAGACTCCTCAGAACACTTTGATCAAATATACTTTTGAATCGACATCTAGTCCGTTAACTGATCACGTTAAGGTCCGGTCCCAGATTCATTTCGCGTATCAGCCTAATGAATTTCTGCTGGTTACTAACCTAATCACGTTTTAAGTTGCTCTTCTTATGGTCAGTGTTCATTACTGCTTGCTACAAATTTTGCAGCAATAAAGACATAGGAGTGCAGGTCTTTAATTTAGTCACGAACTCCAGAAGGGAATTTGTAATCGTTGCTCCAGATTTTACGGTGGATACGGAAAGGGTAGATTTGTTAAAAAAAAGTAATTTTTGACGCGACATCTGGTATGTTTTTTTTGGTTTTTATGTTATGGTCACGTTGATATAGTAAATAATTTATATGTACAATTGCTGGCTGAGTGCGTTTTTGATTTGCTAGATGAAACAAGACAACATAGATTAAATAAAAAAAAAGACATAAGTGGTTTTCGTTTGATGTGCATAAATGACTTGTTGAAATACCAATATGGCAATATCAAGTGTGGAAAAAAAAGTATTGCCAAGTTAAGCAATAGAGAAAGCCTGATTCAGAAAACATTTCTACGATTTACAAAAATTTACAAACAGAATTAGTTGGCTTAAATAACCGGGTGACTTAAGTTTTTATAGTTATTTTGTGATTTTTCGAAATTCGTTCTTTCACATGTGTTGCACCTATTAGATGACGACTAAATAAAGAATACTGCTTCAGCTGCAACGTGATAACTAAAGGCTTGTGATTTAAACCATAATTATAAAAAGAAAAAACTCCTTGCAGGTTGGTTTGGTTTATAAAGAACGAGTCCTGTTCTGACTTTCGATCACAACTGTTGTTCCGATTTCAAGGTACGTTACAGTAGTCTCGAAAACCTAAGGACAATGTATCTCACAGTCTCGTGTATATAAATATAGACAATTTTAAATAGAATCATGAAGAGTCAATTTATGGGCAGGGCATTGAAAGAATCACAAGGTAAATTAGGTAAATGTGGATTAAATGTAACGCATCACCAAAATATGATGCCACAGTAGAGAAATATATGTTAAAATCCAAGGAACTATGTTGCAATCCTTATAGCAAACAATGCTATGGTACCTAATTTTGTTCTGCTTTTTTACCACCAACTGTTTTGCTCTGTCCAAAAATTTGCTTGTAATAAAAGAGAATATTGGTATGAATATTTTGTCCACAGAAAAAATTCCATGCAACCTCTACTTAAACCATGTAGCTAATTTCTACCACCATCTTTACAAAACAAAGGACGAACACAGGAGCCATTCCATGACACGTTAGCTGGAATGACGACGACAAAATTTCAATTCCACTGCGAACAAATTCACGAATAAATTCCACGAACTGAATGGTCCTCCTATGAACAACCCAAGTGTTTGGATAAGTGTCAAGTTATAAGCCTAATCCGTAAGACCCGGGTTCAGTTCCCGGAAATGTTTTTCATCAATATTTCTGCTCACTTGTTATTGTTAGCAATTCAGAAGGTTTGCTTTACGCATGCTCTTTTTTACTTCTAATAAGCTATTGCTAATTTCGCTTCTTTTTACCAACATTCTGTGCAATAAAGTGTCATAAGTTAAGGCATATGCCTTTGTAGATTGGTGGCCAACACCAATCTCGTCAAGGTCTGACTGGGCAGAGTGCCATTCTGCCAATGAAAGATGCTCCCATGACAGTTGGTGCTCCCTCTCTTCCTTCGCTTTTTAAATGTTGGTTGGGAAAGAAGAAAGAAAATTAAACGAAAGGAAATTAAAGGAATACTAAATCCTCACTTTTCCAATTTTTTTAATGATAGCTAAGACCCTAAAAACCCCTTCAAATCTTATAAAATGTCGCTTGCCTTCTAACTTACGTCATAATAAATTAAAATAAGTGCGTTTTTTAAGACACCCAACCAAACGTAGCACCATGAGAGCTCGTGACTATGGAGGTTTCGTGAAGCAGCGTGACGTCAAAACCATAACGGAAGTGGGGAGCGCATCCTTCCCATCGTACAGTGCGCGCGACCACTCTCTGCTTGTAAATAAACATGGCTACCAACAATGCTGTCGCTGTCAATTCGTTGCAGCCTTATCAGTTTGAACCTATTGCAAGTGGTAAACGGAAGGCAAAAAGATGCAAGATCGCTAAGAAAACGCCAAAGAAGCCAGAATACCCGTGGGATCCCGCCAGCGATGACCTGTCGTGGTGTAGATGCCAGAAATGCCCGCACTACGCGAGTCCCAGGCGATGCTGTTTTGTTTCTGGTGCCCGCGCAGGTCACGCAGACGGGTTGAAGGCACCTTAAAAGTAATGACGTCACGACGTGTGGTGGTTCAAACGGGATTTTCTCCAGAGCTTCGTCTGCTTAAATCAGGTAGTTTAAAAATTCGTACGGCTTAAACACTGACACCCATTGACGTCGGATACCTGTTAACATTAATTCCAGTATCTAAACTATCGATAAAAAAATTCATTGTTGAAGGGTTTAGTATTCCTTTAAATAAAACTTTGATTGGAATGCACATCGCATCACCGAATCAGTTCAGTACATTCACAAAACAGAAGCCGAATCTGTCTCTTTGTTCTGGAGCTTCTTTTATACATTAGTGCGACACTGATGGCAACATGTTTTTTTCTTCTGCATCATTAAATTTGTTTAAGGCTTACATCCGTATTTTATTCACTTACGCGTTTTTCAATACTAATACTGTTTTTATTTTCTGCGAGTTATTTCAGGTAAATACTATAATTTTGATACGCGGTAATCACGAAACGAGATAAAGGATAGTTAAAAATTCCTTTTCAAACAAATAAGTCACAATAAAATGGCATACAAAAGGCCCTGACTCTTGTCAATATCTGCGTTTCGGTATCTAGGAGAAAGTAAAATATCCCCAACAAGAAGAACAGCAACAAGAATATTGTAATGACATTAAACTAGCGTTCGGAAGGTCTTAGACCTTGTTAGTACCTACATTTAAGCTATACAAGTTGATAATGGGTATATTAGTTTGAAAGGTGAGAGCAAAATTTTCCCAACAAGAAAAAAAAAGGGGAGGATTTTTATTTGACGATTTAATAGTTTTACATGCCGAGTGTAAACCACTTTTTTTTTGCCTTTCCTAGACCTTTTGTTGTAACATGACAATAAATGTTTATCAAGACTTGTGCTAGTGTGTTGCCCGTCAAGATTAACGATAACATCCAGATTATATATATGGATTATATACATATTATTATTTAAAAAAAACGCTTAAGCGTATAAAATACGGATGTAAGCCTTAATAAACTAAAAAGGAACAGATATTAGAAAGACATGCGAGCCATCAGCGTCACACTAAAAAGAATCTCCAGCAACCCAAAGAACAAGCTGGAGCTTCTTTTACACCTATTAGTGCGACGCTGATGGTTTACATGTCTTTTTCTAATATCTGTTCCTTTACGGCTTTAACTTTTTTAAGACTTACATCCGTATTTTATACGCTTAAGCGTTTTTTAATACTAATATCCATAATTTTTTTTCTTGTCTCAGCAAGAATAACACAGAAAATAATACTGTAATCACCTTAAATTAACTGTTATAAGAAAGCCTATTTAATACTCAATTTTAAAAGCTGTAAAATTTGAAAATCGGTTCTTTAGTTTGATCTCTACATGAGAGCAAAATTTCCCGTAGAAGAACAACTACAATAATTGTAGTGACATTAAAATAGCGTTCAAAAGGCCATAGGCCTTCATCATACGTATGTTTTATGTTGTAAAATTGAGCATCGGTTCGTTGGTTCGATTTTCAGGATTAGTACAGCTGTTAACGGCCAGAATTTGGGCTAATTATGAACATCGAGCGCTTGAAATTTGGCACACAAGTCAATTCTTAGCTAATAAATCGAGCTAGCTATGGAATCTCTCAAGATATCCCCTAAAGCCTTTTCCTGTCCCCCTACCACACTCACTGTAGTACTACTAATTTTGGTGCCATGAATTTTCGTTAACAAATTCCAATTCCAATTTCCAATTCCAAATTCCAATTTTGGCCAACAAATGACCAACAAATTCTTGCTGATCGTGGTAAAACGTGAATTGGTACACAAGTCATTCTTAGCAGTACAAATCGAACTAGAATTTGTTGATCATCAACCTCATGGAGACGACACATGGATGCACTGGAGAGTGGGTGTATCTCATGGGGTTCCATGTGTAATTGGATTTCCACTGCTACAATGGATGCTTTTAGTACATTCATCAAGAATTTGTTGGTCATTGTTGCTTCATGGGGTGCCCAGGTAGGGGGGGATGCTGGGGGAGGCTTTGGTGGTATTTCATGGGGATCCATGGCTGGTTCAATTTCTAGTACTAGGAATGATCTGGGTACCAAAATGCATGCTTTCAGTACGATCAACAAGAATTTTTTGGAGGAATGTGTTCGTCAGGTCTCAAGCAGGGAGTGCGGGGGGGGGGGAATCGTTGTGGTGTCTTGTAGATTATCCCGAGGGGGTTCCATGGATAGTTCAATTTGTACCACTATGAATGACTTGTGTATCGCACAATTCAAGCGTTTAGCCCCATCTCCAATAATTTGTTGGTCAAGCACCAGAGACGTGGCACAGGGGAGCACTAGGGGGCCCCTTGGGATATTTCGTGGGCGTTCCATGCTTGATTTGATTTGTAATGCTAAGAATGACTTGAGTGCCGAGTTTCATGTTTTTTGCTCGATCCACAAGAATTTGTTGGTCAAACCTCAGTGAGGGGGCACGGGGGTGCTAGGGTCCCTTTGTTGGTATTCATGATTTTAGCTTGATCTATAAGAATTTGTTGCCAAAGCCCCTGGGAGGGGGCATGGGGCGGAGGGTGCTGGAAGGGGGGGAGGTGCTGAAGACACTTGGGGGTATTTCATGGGGTCCAAGACTTGTGTACCAAATTTCATGTTTCTAGCTCGATTTTCAAAAATTTGTTACTCTACTTAATGTCTGCCCAGTGCACTACAATAATAATTGCTCTGCCGACGAGAATATTGCAGTCACATCAAAATCGTGTTCAAAAGGCCCTGGTTGGTGTTAATACCTACATTTTAAGCTGTACAGATTGAAAATCAGTTCATTGGTTCGACCTCTAGGTTAGAGCAAACGTTCTAGCCCATTTGGCTTTCCGTGTCAAGAATATTGTAGTTACATTAAAACAGCCTGCGAAAGGTTCTAGGCCTTGTCCATACTAGGTTTTAAGCTATAGAACTCTAAAATCGGTTTAGTGGTTCGATCTCCAAGAGGGCAAAGAGAACATTAATGATATCTGCCCAGTGTTCTGCAATAATAATTGCTCTGCCGACTAGAATACTGCAGTCACATCAAAATCGGGTTCAAAAGGCCCTGGTCGGTGTTAATACCTACTTTTTAAGCTATACAAATTGAACATCGGTTCATTGGTTCGATATTTAGGTGTGAGCAAAAGTTTTAACCCATTTGGCTTTCCGCGTCAAGAATATAGTAGTTACATTAAAGTAGCCTGCGAAAGACCCTAGGCCATGTCTGTACCTACGTTTTAAGCTATAGAACTTGAAAAATCGGTTCAGTTGTTCGGTCCCCAGGTGAGGGCAGAGAGTCCCAACAACAACAATAACAAGAAATGGCCATGCTGTGGACGCCGGACGGTTTGATTGTTGTCATTAAAATTTGTAAGGCAGTGAAAGAGTTACGACACGACCCGAAATACCGAATTTCGTTGGTCTATGTCAATTCTGGGCGAGACCATAGGAGTTCAAAGTTTGACATTTAACATGGAAGTTCATGCTGTGAGTCCTTGATATGTATACATGAGCATGGCTACCATTAGACACGATGTGTTTTTACAGTTACGGAAGTTTGGCTGTTTTCAGCCTCCAGTCACTATTAATGACACAGCTTACCGTTTTCTTGTGAATAACCTTGATATTTGCCTAATTACTGGCTACTACTACTAGCTAACGCCATTTTTGTTATAAATTCTTCCATGCAGTGAATAAAGCTGGTTCTTAGTTCATTTTATAGGTATTGCTCCGGAGATGTGCCCTTTTCATAAGTCATATTGTAATAATTGGTAAAGTGGTCAAGGGTTATGGAGCTCGAAACGACCAAATTGATTGTCGTAGATTGAAGACGTAGACGAAGAAAAAGGGTTTTGGTGTGTGTATAGGTAGTTTTGTTAGTACAAGCAGCTCCAACTATTATTTGTAGCGTTTCATAACAATACAAAACATTAAAACAATGCCAATCATGAAATAATGCTAATCAGCAAACGCCAGCAAACTGGACATTAAAATAAATCCGTGCGTTTGTACGGTTAAATAAGTACTAATAAAAAAATCATACGAAAAACGGTGAATGGAATGTCCTCAAAATCAAACGAAAGCCAAAAAAAAAATAAAAAAGAAACGGACCAAAAAACTAGATTGATGTTTCCATCTCATAATTGCTAAAAAAAAAAATGGATTTCATCAATTTGGACTAAAATGTTCTCACCCAGAATGCACTTAATTTAAACTCTAGATGCCTTTTTTTTCTATCCTTGCTTCCCCATTGGGAAGTTAGGGAGTAGGATTTCACACAAAAAAAAAAAAAAGAGCCCTTGGGGCAACAAAACGGTTCAGGAGCAAAATAAAAATCTACTTTTTCCCTGAGCCTTTTTGTTACATAACCCAGGGCCATTTTTTGCCAGACTCCCCGCTAGGGAAGCAAGGGCAGGAAAACAAGGTACCGTGGAATTGAACAAATGGCATTTTATGTAAAGGGGCGGGGGGATACATGCCCCATGTACGTACGCCTTTGAACTCAAACCTATTTAGTAATTAAATCGTGGATAAAACACCGTTTCAGTGTTAAGTCGGACCACAAGCTTGAACGAAAAAGCCGTACAATTTTGTCATTTGATTGGCTAGTACTACGAACTAAGAAACGTACGAACTAGTGAAATCAGTCACAAAATAAGACTACTGTTCGTCCTACTGTTTTTTTTTTTGCTTTGACTGGAAATTACTGCGAAGGCAGCACATTTTGTAAGCTGTAGGAGGTTAACTGAACAAATCGAATGTTGAATGTGCGACACTCCGATGACGTCTCACCGCTTGCTGAGTTTGCCTCGGTACGAGTTGGTCACGTGATCCTTCAATTTTACACGGGTGGGAGCGAGAAATAACACAGGCTCCTAGGACCCAGGTCGAGACAGCGCCTCCTACAATAAAGACCACAGCAGAGCACAACAAAAAAGGTGCCGAAATTCTACCATAAACATAGGAGGAGGAGTGGCTCTTGCACGAGCTCTTGTAGGTGTTCCATCTCAACATGAAGCGGCTAAGTTACAAGTTATCCGACGAAGATTTTTAAAATCTACCAACTGATAGCGCCGCTTACTGTAGCCACATGTGCGTGTGATTGTGAGTAGAAAACTAAGCTGCGGCCTTTACTGTACGAGGCTCTGGTCGAGAGCATGCGGGTGTTGCTGACACAGTTGTTGGGGCCGATGACCAAGTGGCCTGCATACCAGATGCTGAATTCTAGTGTGTGCTCAACGCTCCAATCCAATCCAATCTGCGGGATTATGGAAGGTGAGTAGAGAGTTAAAACGATCAGGCAGACTCACACACCAATACTGTCACCCCTCCAAATGTCGCCTCCCTAGATGTCGCCTCCCTACCTGAATGTCACCCCCCCAAAATGTCACCCCCTAGATGTTGCCCCCCAAAATGTTGCCCCCACCAGAATGTTGCTCCCTTGATGAACCCCCCTCCAGAATATCACCCCTCCAGAATATCCCCCCCACCTGAACGTCACCCCCAAAATGTCACCCCCTCCTGGATGTTGCCCCTCCTTGGCATTCAGCTGGGAGATGAGCATTTGTGACATCATTTAGTGGTACACGCATGCTATCATTTCTGATGTCGCCCCCAAGATGTCATCCCCTAGATGTCACCCCCTAGTGGTCCCCCCACACCTGAATGTCACCCCCTGGATGTCGCCCCCCCCCCCTTGGCATTCAGCTGGGAGATGGGCATTTGTGACATTATTTAGTGGTACACGCATGCTATCATTTCTGATGTCGCCCCTAAGATGTCACCCCCTAGATGTGCCCCCCACCTGAATGTCACCTCCACCTGAATGTCGCCCCTAAGATGCCACCCTCCTCCCAAGAACTTTTCCACGTAGCACTGATCAGCTTCTTCACAATTTTTATTGCAAAGCGTGTCTTTAGAAGTAAAATTTTGCACTTTCAGCTCTTTTTTTTACTGATAAGAGCCTCTTTAGAAGGAATATTATGCACTTTCAGCACTATTTTTACAGCCAAGAGTGTCTTTAGTTGGAAAATTATGCACCTTCAGCGCAGTAAACTCCCCCATGTTGCACTGATCAGCTTCTTTACAATATTTACTACAAACAGTGTCTAAGAGGGAAAATTCGGCACTTTCAGCACTTTTTTACTGCTAAGAGTGTCTTTATATAGAAAATTATGCACTTTCAATACTTTTTTACTGACAAAAGAGTGTCTTTAGATGGAAAATTATGCACTTTCATCTATCTGTATGGGGGTGTAACAATGTACGCATTGTGCACTGAAACCCACTTCCCTGAAACCTGCTGCCCACTTCCCAAGCTCCGGATTTCATCTACCTGGATGGGGAGGGGGACTCGTACTGCCAAGAGTGTATTTAGTGGGAAAATTATGCACTTTAACATAACTAGATGGTGTGTAAAAAAGTACTTTTTAAAAGCTAAAAGTGCCTTTCGACGGAAAACTGTGCACTTCCTCTGTCTGTATGGGGGTGTAACCATGTAATTAAGTGCGCTTCCCAAGTGCTGAAACCCGCTTCTCGCATGTTGAACTTTGGGCTGGACAGTCAGCAAACTTTTCGACTGCACGCTGTAAATACTACCAAGTTATGCCAAGTGTTGCACGTTTGTGGTTGTATGTTCTTACCACGTTTCTCATTCACGTTTCAGTGTTTCCTTCGTGCTCTTAAAGATGATGATGCAATTAAACAGGTCTTAATCATGTAATAAACTAATGTAAATCGTTATGGGAACCTGCAACCATTGATAAAAACGTTTAGATACGTTCCACATTTATGTTTTGATGTTTTCATATCGTTGTCGTTCACGTTTGAATATTGCCTACTATCGTACCAACCTACAGCTCACTTTTTAAACACGTCATAAAACTTGTAATAAACTTATGTGAATCGAGAACATACAAACATCAATAATAACGCTTAGACAAGTTTTGTAGTTTATGTTTGGATGTTATCACCATGTTCCTCATTCATGTTAGAATATTACCTACCCATTCTTTGGAAATGACGTGAAAAAACTGATTTTTTTATATAACTTTATTGATAGGGTACAAAACAATGCCATTTTAAATCCATTCAGTCAGTCAAACCTCCGATATGGGTTAGTTTGTGCTGTGCAGCCCTTTTTTCAACTTCGCTTATAATTTCTCTCTCCTGTACTTAGCCATAATTTCCATAATTTCCTCTTCAGACGCGTCTTCACCTGCCAGTGATGCTGCGCACAAGAGTCTCAGTCGATTCACCAACTCATTCGGATCAGTGTTATCTTTGTCTTTTGAACCTGATTCATCCGACCCTGATTTATCTGACCCTGATTCATCCGACTCTGATTTATCCAACCCTGAATCATCTGACTCTGATTCTTCTGACTCTGATTCGTCTGAGTCCGATTCGTTTGACCCCGTTTCATCTGACCCTGATTCATTTGACCCCGATTCGTTGTAATCAGACTCTGTTTCATCGGGTAGAGTAGGCTCTTTTGGTAGGCCTGAACCACTTTTCTCCTTCTTCATATCCTCCCAAATCGGTTTGATAATGCGTACGTATTTGTAACCGCAGTTTGATTTTGGCTTTCCAGAGGTAGGATCGTTGTTGCAGTATATGACATTACTATCTTTCAGAATGGAGGCATATGAAGCAAAAGACATCAGGATCATACGTATTGTAATGTAAGTCTTTTTGGGTTAGCAAACTCCACAGCTGATTCCGTCCTTGGTACCACTTTTTTCCCAAAACTACATCATTCTCGAATATTTTCACAGTTTTATTCCCAATCATGAGGTCTCTGGAGTCCATGTTGTACCGTAATCCAAACACGTTATCATTCTCTTTAGGCGTTTTGAAATATTTGTGTAAATAATACTTTGGCAGCACACCTAATGTTTGACTCTTCAAAAGAGCCTCCAAAGACCGAAGTGAGCCCTGTGGAGGAAGTTTGAGAGGAGTCGATGTTGCTGGTGAATAGAATGGGCCTGGTGGGCAAATTCGGATAAATCTTTCCTGCAATTTCTCGTTTCCACGAGTACTGGTTAATTATTATTATCATTCAGTCAGTTTGAAAGTAAAGTTTAAAATACATTTTTTCCATCAGTCTTCGCAACACTTCTGCGTAGCGTGGGAGTAACTGAAACGCTGCCCCTGATCATTTCTGGTTGCTTCCCTGCAGCTCTCCTCGTATCCACGTGGGGAAAAAGAAGCTCCGCAAAAATTTGCGTAGTTGGCGAAATTTACTTGGTCGTTTTGTTTGCTATGTCACCACCATGACTTAAAAGTATCATAGATAATGCAGAAAATAAAAACAAAAAATACACAAAACTGTATCCTACCGAGTTTGAAGTCATTAACAATTAACTTCGCGAAAATCGTACACGGTTGGCAAAACTAAAAAGTAAGTTGGCTATTTTACTTCTTATAGTTCTTCTGTTAGACAGTGTCACTCAGAAGGGGTTTCAGCGTGGAGCAACTCATAACAGGTATTTTAGGAGAGTAGAAAATTGCTGATATATTAATATACCAAAATGCAACATCACTGCCAGAATTTAAAACGTTTTTTAGGTTAACATCAACAAATGCAGCATAAAGCAAAACTTAGAAGGACTTCTGCCAAGTTATTGCCATCTGAAGTTGTGATAGCGAATAAATTCTCAAAAATTAATGCAGAGTTGCCTATTTGATTTACTAGTTCGTCTGCCAGCCCATCAGTGCCTTGGTTTTAGTTAAAACAGAAAGATAGCTAAAGCCGTATTTCATGAAAACGGATGGGTACAGTTGGCAAAATCAGAAACCGAGTTGGAAAATTGAATCAGCTGTTTCATTTTCTGTTGTCCTTTTTCTGTTAACCAACGCCACTAAATTAGAATTTGTATTAATGCAGAAACAACTACATTTTCCAAATCAAACTTGTTAAAAATTTAAAACAATTTCGAACTGCGAAGGTCCAAAATTTCACGATAAGAGTTCATAAGATATTAAAGAACAAAAGCAACCCAAAGGCCACGAAATACGGGCAAAATTTACCCTAAGAGACCGGTAATTATTTATCGCCGGGGACGCCGGAGAAAAGGGAGTCATGAAGTTTTGGACCCTCTCAAGAGGGGGGGGGTCATAAATTGTTCAGATCCCGTCAAAAGGGGGGTGGTCAAAAACACACTGTCCAACTGGAAGAAAAAAATCATTTTTGGACCTTAAAAATGGTACTTTCAGCAGTCAAAATTTCCGAAAACGGCTCGGCTCGGCATGCTATGAGTGTTTACTAAGTTTGGAAGCTATTAGTACCATTACTCGCAAGTATAGTTTTTATTTAGTATAGCATCGAAGTGGAAGCTTTTCTCCAATAATACCTCAAGTTGTTTTCAACAAAGTTGAGGTAAAAGGTTTGGCCATTTCTTTCTTTAAAATTAGAGCATGTTTTTGTTTTAAAATGTGAAAGTTTATTTTACAATAATACCCATCTAGGCCTTGTTGTTTGGGATAAAACTGAGAAAAAGACTTATTATATTCCACCCTTCGATAGTCTTCATCCCTGACCCCTCCCTGCTGCCCATGAATGCACACAGGAGTCATCGTCATTCATTTTAGCCTAAAGGTCCAAAATGTGCAATTAAGCCAACCCCCAATCGTCAATGGCCAGCTGGCCTGTTTATATAATTTTAAACTGAACTCGGTTTAATTTAATTTGGAAAAAAATATCTAAAAAAAACGTGATAGATCACAATAAAATTTTTACGAAATCTGCCATCCTAAAGAATGAATTAAAAAAATTGCCAAAATTTACTTGACAATTTGTTGCTTCTGTGTTCACTGGAGGCCAGAAACAAGCACTAAAGTAGCGTAAAAAGCTTCAGCTTCCGGGGCTCCGCTCCGACCTCGCTGGGGGAGCTTACAGCACTCTCCCAGACACCCTAGCTGAGTTTTACCGGAGCCCCTAAATAGTATTTTATGGGTAACACTACTGTCATTTTTTTAACCAGTTGGCAAAATCATAAGATGAGTTGGCAAAATGAGAGTCTCTCCCCCCCCCCCCCCAACCAAGTACCCTTCGCTATGGCCCTGTCCACTTACACAGCCTCACCTCGCAATAAGTACACATGACACAGTCCACGGCTTCGAACATGATATCCACCTCATCTTGACATCTAAAAAATCTGGCTTTGGCCATTTTCCTCGATTTTAAGGAGCCCGTGTACATCCATTTTCCTTCAAAGGTTTTCTCTCTCCCATGCGTTGTGTATAAATTATTAGACATCTTGAGCCAAAAGGTGGTATGAACACATCAGCACCCTGCCTTGTACACCTGTTATATACGTGTGGTGGCGCTACTGTCGTCAGCACATTAGGTTGTGCCTATGACGTTAATTAACAAAACAATTGTTTACTGTTGCCAATAGAGACCGAAACCAACGCAATCTTGGAACGTGACATCACTTCCGGTTGGTCGCGTGACCTGTGACGTCACTTCCTTGCTAGTACGACTCTCTTTTACACTACTGTCAGAGATAATGCAAATTTATTAATCCTTTTCCCCGTGGTTAAGTTAAATTTAAAACATATCTATGATAATCATGTTGGTCCCGACATGGAATATTCAGACTCTAAAACATTGTGTCAAAATTGTTGGAAAAAGCCTTATGGGTTTTTATCGATTAACAAAACATTAAATGAGGGGAGATATAAACGTTCTTTTTTACCTATTAAACAAAAGAATGGAAACACAATGAGAAATCGCAAAACTCAAAAGATGTTTAACTAAAAAGTTTCTAAATTGACGTTTGGGTTAGACAGAGCAAGAAAAATCGTTACAAGAATTTTTTTAACTGGTAGTACGCACTCTGAAACCGAGATCGGTCCTAGGTGCAGCCACGCAAACTACGCCGATTAAAAACACTCTAGCCACGCAAACTATCCCGATTAATACACTCTTGCTGCACAAACTACCCCGATTAAAGCGTATAAAGAGGAAGAAAGTGACGAGGATGATTACGAATCATTGGGTTTATCACCGTCCCCTGCAGTCACTCCTAGTCAGAAAACATTGTCGACCCCTCTAGATTTTAGTCTCGCCGAATATTCAAGTCCGGCTGATGTTCCTATAAAGGAATTCTTCCCGAGTCCAAAACCGAATACGCAACTACGAGCACCGATCCTAAACTCACCCCTTCATATTCTACGGTGCATGCTAGACGCATTTCCACTCCTCCAGAGCTTCTGAACATCGCCACTCTAAGGTCCATCGATAGTTTGTTACCTGGCCAGAATATTGGAAACACTGCTAAATATTTCTTGATGATACTGACCCAGTATTTGGGTTACAGTATGACAGGTAAAAAGGTGAGCTGACCTTCGGAAATAAAGTTGTTAAAATTTTTGAGAATGACGTAATGGTAAAGGACGTAAAGGAGAGCAATACGTGGGGACACGCGGGCTTTGGAATTTTCTAGTTTTCAAAGATTTGAAAGAAACTTCCCTCACGCCAGATGTTAAAGCAGCTTATGTGGCCATGTTAAAAAAATACTAACGCTATTTATCACAACGACCCAAATACTCGTAAACCCAAATCTAATCATAGCGCCAAGTCCAAGTCTATTATCACTCCGATTTGGGAAGATATGAAGAAAAAAAGGTACGAGCATGGTTAAAAAAGTGGGTTATTCGAGTAGAGTTGATTATAAATATTACGATACTCCTAATGATTTGATTAAAAGACTGAGACTTTTGTACAGATCTAGTTTAGCCGGCCATGCGAACACAGGAATGAAATGGTCGAAATTTTATCAGAAATACAACAAAGACAAATCATAACTGCTCGGGAGAAAAGGGTGACTTCTCAAAATTTAGGTTTAGGTTAAAAAAATCGTATATAAAACAAAGGACCATGAAATCAAAAAAATATCAAGATGAGGTACTGTGTCAAATGTAAACGTCGCACTTCTAACAGCTCCGAACCGCCCATTATTATCACCGCAAAAAATGACCGACAGATGCAAGTTGTATTTTGAGAGGTGTGCAGGACGAAAAGAGCTTCCTTTATCAAGCCTGGGAAAGGAATCGTAAATAAATCATAGATAATTTGCCGGTCGAACTCCATTTAGGCTACCAATACTGCGGCCCGGGAACAAAACTGGAAGAAAGGTTGGCTCGAAGAGATCCGGGAGTTAAGAAACTTGACGAAGCGTGCAAGGAACACGATGTAGCTTACTCGGAGAGCTCGACTTAAAAGATTGGCATGCCGCGGATGAAGTTCTAATTTCCAAAGTTCAAAGACTATGAGATGATCCTTCTCTGGCAAGGAGGGAAAAACTAGCCGCTTCGATTGTTAAGAAAATCATGAAAACAAAACTGAGGTTTGGAATGGGAAATAAAAAAATGGATCGACTCGCAAAAGAACTTAACAAGCCAACGCGAAAAATTTTCCAAGATGGAAAGTGATTGTACTGAGCCTGAACGATCTATGGCATGCTGACTTGGTGTAAATGATACCTTACGCTAACTTAAATAAAGGTTTTAAGTACCTACTGACCTTCATTAATGTCAATGTTCAAGTTCGCTTGGGCCATTCCCCTTAAATCTAAATCCGGTATAGACGTTATCGAAGCTTTCAAGTAAATGCTCGCAGGAGCGATACCACTAAAAATTTGCAAGTCAATTTAAGTAGTGAGTTCTACAACAAAGACTTCAAAGCTCTACTCAAGCGGCATAACATCAACATTTACTCTACGTACTCTGAGAAAAAAGTGAGTGTGGTAGAACGTTTCAACAGAACGCTGAAAACTCAAATGTGGAAAAGGTTCACTAGACAGGGGAATTACGATTGGGTAAGCATTATCGACGAGTTAGTTTCCAAGTACAATAACACAGTCATAAAACTGAAACTTAGTGAACCAAACATGAACCAAACATCACGAACCTCTATTAAGACGAACTAGTACTAAACGGTTGTTGAAGAAACCTAAATTTGCCGTAGGAAATAAAGTCAGGATTTCTAAAGTTAAAAAAATTTTCGGTAAGGAGTATTGGCAAAATTTTACTAACGAAGTTTTCACGATCCGTAAAGTACGAAAAACCCAACCTGTTACTTATCTTCTAAAAGAAGAGTCGGGTGAACTGGTGCTAGGAGGTTTTCACGAACCGGAACTTCAAAAAACTCTAGTTCCCGATTTGTTTTTAGTAGAAAAAGTATTACGTAAGAAGAAAGGAAAAGATGGGAAAATGCAATACTTTGTTAAATGGAAGGGATCTGACACCAAGTATAACAGCTGGAAGGATAATATTAGCAGTCTTAAAGAAATGTTGACTTTTTATTTTTTCACATAAAACTTTTTCACATAAAATCAACAATTTTATTTTTTAATAAAAAGTTCCTTTTTTTTCTTCCTCAATATTAAAAAAGGATAAATTTTTATTTTTACTTCACAATGGAGAAGACAACATTCACGTGGGTTTACTGCGGGGGGATTTTCTCCTCGCAAGCTGAGTTCTAGAACCACCTACAGTTCCATCACCCGTTTAATGTAGAAGAATGCACTTGCTTTCACGACTAGCTACCTGACACACTCAAGAGTCTACCACCCTTATCTGTGGATAAACGAGATGCCTCTAGTGGGTGAATGCGTCTTCGGCGATCTACTTCAATTTCTCCTATCTATATGCACAGCACTACAAGCGATGCTAGAAGTTTGTTTACGCCAGCTGGTAAATTGTAAAGTCGAGATCATCTTGGGTATACAATTTACTAGGGATGACGCTTCCATTAAAGCGGGATTCTGGTCGAGATATTCAGAAATACATAATCCAACGACATTCCTGCTCTGTTGAAAGAGGCATTAAATTGCGAAAATCCAAGGATCCATCGATGCTTTCGCCGAATGGAGCAGTGGCTGGGTTACATCTCACATCCATAACCTAATAAAACAGAATGTCAAAGTATAAACCATTATGAGCATCTACATAAATCCCTCTTCCAAAAGCACTCACTGGCAAGAATAAGGCGGTGGTGAACATTCAAAATTTAAACGATTAGAAATGCTTTCTGTATTCCGTCCTGGCCACGACTCTGCAGTTGGACAGCGTCGACCTGGAAGATTACCACGAATTCGAAGATATGCAAGATACTTCCATGCTGTCTTACCCTACTAACATCACCAAAATTGACAAGTTTGAAAAGGTAAACGATCTTTCCATCAATATCATCGGTTACAGCCACGAAGAGGAGTTACACCCGCTTACACCGGCTTTGAGTCTCTAAAAACTTGGATGAACTACAAATCAACCTTCTATATCAGTATGAAGATGTGGATGATTCGGAAACTCTAAACACCCATTATTGTGCCATTACAGACATAGCTGCTTTCCTATGATATCGAGGTTCTGGTTCCCACGCCAAGTTTTATTGCAGGAACTGTTTTGCCAGCTTTGGAAAGGAATAGATGCTGCTAGTTCATAGGAAAGAATGCGTCAAAATTAACCACATACAAGCTCTTAGATTCAAGAAGCCAAGAGAAAACTCTCTTGTATTCAAGCACTTTAACCGTCAAAACCCCTTCCCCCACATCATATATGCCGACTTTGAACGCCACCTTCGTCCCATCCAAACGACGCTTCACCGAGGTCAACTACCCAAATCCATCAACACCTTCTTTGTAGTTTCGGCTACATTCTATTGGGACACAACAGTAAGATTATACATCACAAGTATTACTTGGGAGAAGACGCTGTCAACGTGTTTTATAAATGTATGGAAGAAGTAGCTCAATATTATACGAACCTGCTGAAAAATGCAAAATCCCTCCACCGAAGAAACAGATTTCAAGAATGCCCGGGTTTGTCAGTATTGCAAGGCAGCCTTCAAGATGTGCATTGAGAAATCAAATATCGACTGGGAATTTAAAGTATGGATCATCGACAATAAGGTGAGGGATCATGGCCACATCAGTATCTGCTTGAGAACGAAAAACCGTTCCCGTCGTGTTGCACGGTCTGGAAGGGTACGATATGCACCTCCTAGTATCTGCAGTGTACAAGTTTCCGGGAAAAGTAGATGTTATCGCTCCCAATGACGAGAGGTTTCAGACCATAACTATTAAGGCTCACGTCAGTAAGATCAATTTTCGTTTTATAGATAGAGTCAATTTCTTAAACGCTTCTCTGGAAACTCTAGTAAAAAACCACAGGAACAACAATAACGGTTTCCCCATCCTAGAGGCAATTTTAGATTCTGGATTGAAATCTACTTGGTTTTTGGAAAACACCACGCGGGAACATGCGCTGAACCTATTAATGTAGAAGGGTGTTTATCCGTACGAATACATAAACGACATGTCCGTTTTCAACGAGGAAGATCTACCGCCAAGGCACTCGTTCTACTCTCAATTGAAAAACGAGATGTTGGCGGGAGACGAGTACGTGCGAGTGCTAAACCTCTGGCTAAGGATGAAATCGAAGGTATTCCGTACTTACCATGAGATATACAAAACGACCGACATTTTCCTGATCGCTGACGTTTTTGAAGATTTCCGAAAATTGTGCCTCGAAAACAACAAGCTGGATCCCTGTTATTACATCTCCACTCCAGGATTCAGCTGGGCTGCTCTCCTTAGGATGCAGGATCCAGAATTGGAGCTATTCACTCACATGGGGAAGCATAATCTCATATCTTCTGGCACCAGAGGCGGAGTTTCATTCATTGGAAAGAGGCATTTGAAAGGTAATAACAAATACCTGCCTCTTTATGGCCCTAGTAAACCCTCCGTACACATAGTGGATTTGGACATGAACAACCTCTACAGCGTCGCCATGTGCGCTCATCTCCCATACGACGGGTTCCGATACCTAACCAGGAAGGAGATTAGAGCTTTGGACATAGACACCGTACCGGACGATGCTGACAGGGGATATATACTGGAAGTGGATCTTGAGTACCCCAGAGAGTTGCACGACTTGCACAAAGATTATCCACTAGCTCCAGAGAAGATCGACATTGTAAAGGAGCTGATTTCCCCCTATTCTTTAAACCTGGCAGAAAATTTAAACCACAAGATCAAGTCCTCCTCCAACACCAAACTCGTCTCGAACCTTCTGCACAAGAAGAAGTACATCCTTCACTATAGGAACTTAAAATTCTACCGCCGGCACGGACTAGTACTTCGTCACATCCAAAGTTCTAGCTTTCAACTAAAAACCGTGGATGAAAACTTAAATTGAGTTCAACACCGCAAAAAGGCAAGAAGCGACCTCTCCATTGCCAAGGACTACTTCAAACTGCTGAATAATTCACTTATGGTAAAACGTTGGAAAATAAGCAAAGACGCCTCGATGTGAAGCTGTGCACCGACGAGAAAATGGCGCTGAAATACACCTCGCAACCGCACGCCAAATCCTTCAACATTCTAAACGAAAACCTCGTGCAAGTCAACCGCAGTATTCGTAGCGCACTGTGTGATCTCCCAACCTACTCCGGATTTACCATACTGGAACTCTCCAAACTGTTCATGTTTGAATTCCACTACGACTACATTCTGCCGAAGTACGGGCACCGTGCCAAACTCTTTTTCACTGACACCGACAGCCTCTGCTACGAAATCAAAACGGAGGACGTCTATCTATACATTCTCGCCGGCAAAGACTGTTTCGACACGAGTAACTATTTGTCGACACATCCCCTCTTCTCCAGCAATAATAAACAAGTGTTGGGGAAAATGAAAAACGAAATGGGCGGCATCCCCATCCTAGAGTTTATCGGACTCAGATCGAAAATGTACTCTATCAAACCTCTGAAAAAGGTGGTTATCAAGAAGGCCAAAGGCACACAAAAGGATGTCTTGCCGAAACATTTGAAATTTGACGACTACGAAGCAGCCCTAAACTCGATGGCACCTCCACAGAAGGGAAGTTGGGCCAAGATTTCCAGCGTCGCCCATGAGGACTATCTAAATCCCTCCTCTCGCCTTATTATGATAAGAGGTATAGATTGGACAATGGCAAAGATACTCTAACCATCGGTTACTACAACACGGCACTAGGGAGGAGTACATGGACGATTTCGACTCGGACGTGGACGTGATGAGCGATGAGGAGAGGGTGGACAAATTATCCCTCCATTTGAAAGAGCATGAAGCCCAAAAAAAGATCAAAGCAAAAATAGCCGAGGAGAACAAGAAGGCCACCCGCAGCATCGTCGTATTGAAGAACCGTCGGAGAAAGTTGGAGGATTTTATGGTGTGGAAGGAGAGTGGAAAGAAAGATGCTACCAGAAAGTATAAATCCCGCTCGCAGGAAACAGAGATGCAGAGAAAAGCTAGATTGGAAAAAATGGCTGCCAGTAAAAAACTCGAGAAACTAAGGTACAAAGTAGGGCTAGATTGGAGAAAAAAGCTCGTAGTAAAAGAAAAATTCTAGAAACAGAAACGGAGGATGAAAGAAAACTTACATTATCGAAAAGAAGAGCTCGAGAGTCTATTACGATGATCTCCGGAGACATATGTTTTACCTCCTGGGTGGCGTGGAAAGAATCAATATTATTATAGCAAAAAACTATAGTATCTGAAACCTTACACGAAAATTTGTGTACCTTTTCTGGAGACAGGTAGTGACGTCATTCAAAATGGCGATATTTTTCACGGGTACTTGACGTCACTTCCGATTTACACAGGCGGCGCCATGTTGGAAAATGACCGCAATTCATGGGCATCGCCATGTTGGAAAATTAAGTTACTTTCAGTCCACACTGGGATGTATCAAAAGGACACAAAAATGTAGCAAAAAGCACTTTTCCTCACTCCTCCAGATTGACGAAAACAAAAAAAAAGTGCGCCATCTTGCATGACGTCACGTCCGGTATGCATGGGTGCCAGCATCTTGGATGACGTCACTTCCTGTATGCATGGGCACCGCCATCTTGGGTGGCATCACTTCCGGTATGACGTCACTTGCAGTCAAAAGGTCACGGGGGGTATGTTCGCAAATCGCAAACCGGTGTCTTATGACGGGATAGAAATAAATTGTATGAAAATAATATGGCCCGAAAATGTGAGTGTGGGGGGGGAGGGGGTGACAATCCAACCACTACTCCAAGTCGAAAATATGGGCGTAACATTTTTAAACCGGGAGGGGTAGGCATTTCATTTTAGGGGGGTAACTTCTCACTGGACCAGGGGGGGAATAGGCACCACTGTTCAGGTCTATCATGTGTTTGCATTAAAAAACCTTCCGTCTTTTGCAGAATATAACATCTGTGCGATACAAAACTTACAGGCAAAATATGCAAACCAAAATAGTCCAAGATAAGCTTCATAAACTAGCAAATTGTTTACAACAGCCATCAGGGTGAAGCCAGGAGACTTTTACTCTTTTCCCCCATTACTCCAAAAAGGTTTTTGCCTGTTAGTGCTGTCAGTCGATAACCAAAGTAAAATGGCAGAATTAACGGTTTTTTGCAATAATATGTGCGATGTCCATTTTTTATATCCATGTATTTGAGTGCATCCCCCAGTTTTTTATTATAAAGTAAAAAAAAAATTATTTTAAATCAAAATGAAAAGCATGGAAAAAAAACCGTTCAATGTAGCGATTTTAGTTATTTACAAAAGTATTTCATTTGCATATAAAATAAATTTTAATTTTGCCTATAAGTTACAGAACAGGCAACAAAATAGTTTCTTTGCATAATGTTGGCCTTTATTTTGCACATTTTTAACTGTCGATATAAAATCGTTATCACCAAGAAAGAAAAGGCTGCACTAAATAATTTATAATAATAAAAATTTATTATTTACTATTAATTTGCACTGCAAATATTCGTTACTATTGTAAAGTATTATTTATTTACAATAGCAATACCTATTATTATTATTATTATTATATGTATAATCTAGAGGGTTATGAGAAAAAAACTGTAACAAGAGAGTCAACAAAGCGAGGAGGAGGAATTATGGTATTTATTAGAGAAGACTTCAGTATAATTTCTCAAGAAATAATAATAGATGATAATGGTGCAATGGAAATAGAAATAGAAATTCCAGATGAAAAAGAAAAAATCAGAATCATTGCCATTTATAAAGAACCAAATACAAGCAAAAAAACCTCATAAAAAGACTAAAACTTCTAGGTAAAAATACAAAAACAACTTGGTCTTACCAAATAATAATAGGCGATATGAACATTGACATTTTTAAAAATTCTGAAGACAGCGAAGACAAATATGAGCAAAATTTGACAGATAAATATAGAAAATACATTAGCAAAATTAGGTTTTGAACCTAGAATAGACTCGCCTACAAGAGAGGAAGTAGTAATGAAAAATGGACAAAATTACTTACAAAAATCCTGTATTGACCACGTATACATAAAACATGGAAAAGGTGAAACAAGAGGTGCTACCCTAACAGAGAATATTTCTGACCATTATTTAACTATGTGCTGGATGTGGAACAAGACACAAAAGACTAAGGATAACATAGAAAAACAAATGCAAAACCACTATACTAAATATATTCATGAGAAAATTATTAAAGAAATGAATAACATAAAATGGGAAACGATGAATTTCCTTAACAGTCCTAATGAAATTTATAACACAATAAAGAATAAAATAAACAACATATATGCAAAAAATATCATAAATGCAAAAACTGGAATAAGAAAAGAGAATAATATGAACAACAATGAGAAGAAAAGAAATGACTGGATAACAAATGAACTGATAAATAAAATAAAATATAAGAATGAACTATGGAATAAAATAAGGAAAACTGCAGAACCTGACATAGAAATGGTAGAGACCTATAAAAATGCAAAAAAGGAAGTAAACAGGGAAATTAAAGCATGCAAACAAAATTATTACAACGAAAAATTACAGAAATTACAACAAAATAAAAAATCAGTTTGGGAAGTAATAAATGAAATCACTAAAACGAATAAAAAAGCCAGTATTGATAACAGCATAAAATTGAATTTAAAGGAGAAAACATTTCAAAAATTACAAATGAATTTAATGAAGTATACTCAAGACAAGTACCAAAACTGAAGGAAATTCATAAAAAAGAACACAGAATGTATAAAAACGGAGAATTTTATAAAAGTTTAAGGGAAACATCAAAACAGAAACTGAACACAACAGAAAAATCAATGTATATTGAATATGCACATGAGAAAGAAATAATTGAACTAATTAATGAGCTAAAAAACACAAAAGCAACAGGGATTGATAAAATACAAACTGAACATATAAAAAAATCAAAAGTGAATACATCAAAAGCAATATGCAAATTAATAAACTCTATGATTGATAAGGAAGTATGGCCAGATATGTTAAAAATTAAAATAATAAGACCAGTGTATAAAAAAGGATCAAAAACGGATAAAAATAATTACAGACCTATAGCATTACTCTCTATAATTGACAAAATAATAGAAAAATTCTTTGGAAATAAAATAAGGAATTTTTTAGACAAAATGAAGGTATTAAACAAGAATCAATACGGATATACAAAAAAGAAGGGTACAACTGACTTATTAACAGAACTAAATGATTTAATAACATGTGCATTGAATGAAGGGAAATATGTTGGTGTAGTGCTAGTGGATTTACAGAAAGCATTTGATACATTCGATAAAAACATTTTATTAAAAAAAATGCAAACATATAGGTCTCAGAGGAAAAATATATAACATTTTAGCAAGCTATTTAAGTACTAGAAAAACATCAGTAGAGATTCAGGGAGTAAATAGTGAATTACTTGACATAACATTTGGAGTGCCACAAGGCTCTGTATTAGGACCAGTACTTTACTTAATATACACAAATGATATCTCAGAAAACTTAGAAAAAACACAAATCCTTTTATTTGCAGATGATACGATACTGATATCTACACATAAGTATGAGGAAATGATAAGTAACCTGCACACGATTTTAATATTCTAAATGATTGGTTTATCGAAAATGAATTGTTTATTAGCAAAGATAAAACAATACAATTAGACATTACGTTACCAAAAATGAATAACAGTAAAACCGTTGATATTATTAAACATTATGGAAACTGTACGAACTTAATGCAAAAATAATAAAAAGGAAACATGTCATGAAATGTGCATAAAACTCGAAAAAAAATTCGGCAAAATACCTAGGAATAGAAATTGATACAAATTGGAATTTTAAATCTCATATAATACAACTTATAACAAGGATAAGACAGTTGATACCGAAAATGTATCAGGTGAAAAATATTCAAGACACTAAAAATAAAAGAATTATGATGCTTGGATTGGCAGCGTATTAAGATATGGAATTGAAATTTACAGATTTGCAGCTGAGTATTTGATTGAAAGATTACAAAAAGTACAAAACAAAATCATAAAGTATTATTTGGACATGTGAGAAAAGAACAAAAAACTGATCTTATTATCAAAGAGAACAAAATATTAAAAATAATGAAACTTAGAAACTATGTTGTAATCACAAAAAAACTATTATACAAATAAATTCAAAATTAACAATAACAACAAAACAATTAAATTAAGAAATAAAAAAGAAAGATTTGTATTACTATGCTGGAACAATAAATATGGAAAAAGAAATAGAAATTGGTATATACCGAACATCTTTAATGAATTGCCGAAAGAGATGTTAGAATGTGCAAATCTAAATGAATTAAAAATAAAATTTAAAAATAAAATGATAAAAGACAATTAATTTGCAATCAGATATGCATATTACATTAGAATAACGGATAATTAGAGTACTCGGTTAAAGGATACATTAAAATACTATGAACAAATTATTATTTACATGAACAAATAGAAATTTCATTGTTAAACTTATAAAGGATTCAATAACCTAGGGCCAAATGTTGTTTGTTTAATTATTGTGAATGATGATATATTGGACTCATACAAGCTGTTTTCACAGCTTCGAGGGTTACAATGCAAGTTGTAATTTACTATTGAATAAATTATTATTATTATTATTATTATTAATAAACATACTAAATACTTGGGTCTAATGATAGATGAGCATTGGAACTTTAAATTACATATTAAGCAAATTATCGATAGATTAAGAGGTATCTTAGCGAAATTATGCAAATTAAGAAATTTTTTAAACACACACAATAAAAAACTCTTATATGATGCATGGGTAGCTAGTATTATAAGATATGGTATTGAGACATATGGTTTTGCAACAGAATATCTGATTGATAGGCTACAAAAGATACAAAATAAAATTGTCAAAGTTTTATTTGGAAACAACAAAATTACAACAAAAGAAATATTCCTTCAAAATGAAATTTTAGGAGTAAATAAATTGATAGATTATATTATAATAATGAAAAACTACTTCATAAATAAACATAAAAATTATAATGCTGAAAAAAAGGATAAAACTCAGAACAACAACACAAAGATTTTTAATACCAAAATGGTACAACAAATATGGATTTAGAAATAAAGGTTATTATATACCGTATACCTTTAATAAATTACTGAAAGAATTATTGTGTTTTCAAAAAAAAATGGATGCTAATAGGAAGATAAAAAAATTCTTATTAGAAGAAGGTAGTACGTAGCAAAAAAAAATTAAATAAATAAATAAATAAATAATTTTCTTTTTTGTGTAAATATTGTATATTGTAAATATTCTATACTATTATTATGAAATGTTAAATATTGTTATTAAATATCATTATTATTATACTGTAAATAAATGTTTTGTATTATGTGATGTATCGAAATGATTAGTGAATAGTATTTTCATAACGGAATACTAATATGGTAACTCTGTATGTAAATTTATTTAATTGTATGTATTTATTGCTGCTCTCACAAGTTCTGCAGAACTTCGAGCATGTTTCCTGCAATAAAATTATTATTATTATTATTATTATTATTATTATTACAAATTTATGGAGTTGAATATTAGTAGTGTACGGCTATTTCTGTGCCCTTATAATACAAGCACATTATTGTAAGGAAACCCACTGTTTGTCTACAGTTCCAAGAATTTGATAACAATTATATCAATTACTAACAAAAACGTCATGTGTGCCGTAAAAAAGGGGGTTATATGATTGAAGTTTCACTTTACTTGTTAAAATGTACACGGATAAAATTTGGATGATTTTTACTGAAATAATCAAATGTACAATTGAGAAAATTGCATCTGTTTAAGTGCTGTTATGCTTTACGTTTGAAATATATGATAGGTAAAGCACAACAGCACTTAAACATATGCAATTTTCTCAATTGTACATTTGATTATTTCAATAAAAAAACATCCAAATTTTATCCGTGTACATTTTAACAAGTAAAGTGAAACTTCAATCATATAACCCCCTTTTTTACGGCACACATGACGTTTTTGTTAGTAATCTGTATATCTTTTGTAAGGCTATGGCTTCAGGTTACAAAGGTTTATGTATGCATTGTTCATGCATGTATTGTTGCTGGCCACTTTGAAACAATTTAACTCAGCTCTGAAAGCCTGCATTTACGAAATAAATACGCCACCCTATCGTTTCTAGCTGCCAATTTAAATTAACAACGTAGCTTAGTTTGGTTTAAATCTATATGCGTTTAGCTGAAACACGGATTCTTTCACGATTATTTATTTGGAGCTGTGGCCCTAAGCCGTACGCCCCATCTAACATTATACAGCACATTATACAAAACACAACAGCACAACAACAGCGGATTCTTTCATTTTACCGTTCAACAATCAACTTTTTAGCAAAGACATAACACGTGCACGAAGAATGAATCTGGAGTTTGCTGAGTGTTATTGTTCCCTAAATACAATGGTTAAAACAATGTAAAACAATCAAAATGATCGTTTAGAGTCCCGTAACTCCGGAATGAATGGACCAATCGAAAAAGAGGTCCCTGTAAGGTTGAAGCCCAGGGAAATTTCTAGCTCAGATCATGTTTCAGATTTTAGGTAGGTGCAGTAGTTTTTTCTGAAACCGTGTCACACAAGAAAAAGAACAAGTGAACTGTTTTCAAATTTCCGTGTGGCTCCCTACTTTTAATCTTGCACGGAATTGCATAAAAGTTGGTGTATCGTTAGGAAAAGTTGCTATCTATTATCTGGCCAAGTTTGGTCGAAATATATTGAATAGAAACGCAGAAATTAATAGTTTTAGTTTTGCTGGCGAGAGGACTTAGATAGCCGTGTATATATATGATTGCAGTCTTCTCTCCAACAAAACTAAAACTATTAATTTCTGCGTTTCTATTCAATATATTTCGACCAAACTTGGCTAGATAATAGATAGCAACTTTTCCTAACTATTTACCAACTTTTATGCAATTCCGTGCAAGATTAAAAGTAGGGAGCCACACGGAAATTTGAAAACAGTTCACTTGTTCTTTTTCTTGTGTGACACGGTTTCAGAAAAAACTACTGCACCTACCTAAAATCTGAAACATGATCTGAGCTAGAAATTTCCCTGGGCTTCAACTTTACAGGGACCACTTTTTCGATTGGTCCGTTCATTCCAGAGTTACGAGACCCTAAACGATCATTTTGATTGTTTTACATTGTTTTAACCATTGTATTTAGGGAACAATGACACTCACCAAACTCCAAATTCATTCTTCGTGCACGTGTTACGTCTTTGCTAAAAAGTTGATTGTTGAACAGTAAAATGGAGGAGGATGTGGATGCCTTGCTAAGGGAGCTATAGTCAGAGAGAAACTATTAACCAGCAGTGAGATAAACACAGGAGATGTCTCGGAAGAGACATTTGCGAAGGTAATGGAAGTAGCTCGACGACGTAACGTCTCGTAATCTGATGTGAGAAAGTTTGGTGTAAGTGAAAACGGCATTGACCGGGGTAGCCAAAATGGCGGAGATGACAAGGAGCAACAATGCACTAGCCAACAAAGCCGTGCTGATAAGGAAGCAGAAAGAGATGTCTTGCAAGTGGTAAATAGGCTATTCAGTACTGCAGCTAGAGGTAGGCAAGCAAATGACCATCACGGAGGAGAAGAGAAGGAAAATGGACATGACAAATCAACACACTCGAAGAATCTGAATGCCCTTACGAAGCAGTATGGTGGAGGCCTGTGCAACGTTCAGATGCCACTTTCTGTAGTGGTCGTGTGTGATCCTAAGTGTGGCCCGTTTCTCTTCTCGCAAATATATCACGCTATAGAGCAAGTGGTTGGTACAGCGGAAATTACGGCTATTGCAGTACTACGTGGAGGTAATTCATTTGAAGTGGAGCTGAAAATTCGTGCGTCTAAACAGCAGTTGCTACGATCACAACTAAATGTAGGTGGAGGTGCAGCAGAAGTCTTCGACCTCCATGAGCAAACAATTTAAGCAAGACTGCACTGGCTTCCAAGGGGAATCACACCGTACGAAATAAACACTGCTTTCAGCAAGATCGCAACACTCGAGGCTCATGCTTTTGAGACGTACTCAATTAGAGGGCGAGGGGTTGTATGTGAGACTGGAGTGCACCAAATCACCCTCTGGTTGAAAGACACAATCACGATTGATGATGTGCCAGACATTGTAGTTGTCCGTGGGATCCCATCTCTTTTGATTGTTGCGGATCGGGCGCTAAAATGCCTGCGCTGCGGCATGCACGGTCATTTTAGACGAGCATGCGCCACGTATGGTGTGTGGCGAGACCCTCGACAACTTTGTGAACACCTTGCGGCTGAGATCCGAGAATAAGAGCGCCAGCACCAGAGAGAAGCAATGTCGAGTAGTCAAGTGCGACAATCGTATAGGCAAAACCAAGTGTTCCCAGGGCAGAGTGCCATAGCAGCAAGCACCAACGTTCACGCATCGCCTCTGCGCCACCCAAGTACTCCTGCGATTGTGGCGACTTGCCGATGTGCTGGAAATGTTGCGGAGAAGCAGCAAGAGTGTTGTTTACTCCAGCATGTTGCAGTAAGAGAAGCTGATGATGAAGGACAGTGGGTAATGCCGCCTGCCAAACGGCATCGTGGTGGACGCAGGTGGAAAGCAGATAGTGCCAGTAAAGGGGAGTCTTGTTGCACCAGCGTTGTGCGTGTGCAAGTCAAGGATATGTCAGAAGTTAGTCAAATTGGTCAAATTAGTCAAACCAGTGGTCAAGATGTGGTGATGTGTAGTGAGTCAGAGAGTGTTGTGGAAAGTGGTGATGGTGATAGTGTGTGTAGTGTTCAGCAGGGAAATTTAGTAGTGGCGATGAGTTTGCCAGTTAGTGTGCCAGTGAGTCTACCAGTGAATTCCACAAACCCTAACCTAACATCCTTGCTGTTGGTTGCGGATGAAGATTCACAGTAAATCGCTGATGGGATGAGTGTAGAGTTTACTGATGATAGCTGACAGGTTGGGGTGGGTGTGGAAGGAAGTGACCACAAGTAGTGTTATGGCTGTGGCCGGGGTTGATTGTGTTTCCTGACCGTGAAGCGATTTGTTGCAAAGTTCGCGTTAATTACGATAGGAACGTGGAATGCGAGGGTCTTGCAGGGGAAGGCTACGGAAGCAGAGCAGCTTCTTCGTTATGTTGATGTTCTCGGAGTGCAAGAGGCAAGCAATATGCAGGCATTTGATGCTGCGATTTTTCATGCAGACTTTGTGCACTCAGGGCACAAGGTTGGAATCTTAGTAAAGTGGTCCGTCCCCTATTTTCAAGTTGCTCTACGTCAAAATGTTCCAGGGATTGATGCATGTGCGATTAAAGTTTGGGTGTTGTCACGGTGGGTTACTCTTGAGATTTTGCATGCAACTGGCAATCCTACTATCATTGAGTGGGATTCCTGGTTCCGTCAGCTGGAGTTGCCGTGTATTGTTGGTGGAGATTTTAATGGCCACCATTTTGACTGGGGTTCAACTCATGTAGACGCGCGAGGGCGTCGGTTAGCGGCGGCCTTAGAAAAGAATAGGTTAAGTGTGTTGCATGCTGGGTCTCCAACCTTTGTGAGGTGGCAAGCGGGGGGTATACAGGAATCGGTTCTTGATTTTTTTGTGTGCACGCCGCTTTTAGCTCCCTCTTTTCGAGTAGAAGTATCAGATGATCAGCGTAATAGTGATCATTTTCCGGTTCTGTTACGTCCTCTGAATAGTGGTGCTGAGCAACCGCGAAAGAGTAGGCGTCGCCCAGATGTGGACAGTGGTTGTTTCATAGGCTGGATGTCGCAAAATTTGTACTGCAGGAAGAATTCTGTCTGCGCAGAGGGCGTGGTTTTGTCGGTTCGGCATTCTGAGCACCCGGCATGGTGGACTCGGGCTTATCAAATTGCTGTCCGTGATAGGCGCAAGGAATATCGGAGAGGGAAGCGTGAACCATGTGAAGAACAATGGTTAATTTATCGAGCCACAGTCCAGGAGTCTCAGCTTATTATTCGGAGTGAGAAAAAGGCGCATGGAGAACGACTGTGCGCCAGGGTTGGAGCTGCAGTGACTATAACGCATGCATGGTGTGAATTACAGCAGAAGCATGTTAGATTAAATGTCACATGGGTATATGACACGCGTGCAGCTTCTACGTCACGTACGGTGTTGAGAGGGGAGGGCATGGCAGATGCTTTCAATGAGAGGTTCTGAAGTGTTTATGCCCTTCCACCTGGCAATCCACCGCCTGCTTGTTCACCTAGTCAGCAAATGGTGGCAGAGGACACGCAGTGGAGTTATCAGGAATTTGAGGCACCGCTAGCGAAATGTAAAGATAACAGTGCACCGGGCATAGACGGTGTGAGTATCGACGTTTAAGGGAGCTTTCGCTTCCTGCTAAAGAGGAGTTGTTGCGACTTTTTCAAGGGATTCTTGATGGTGGTGGTGTGCCACGGACGTGGATGTATACGATTCTGGTCTCAGTGCACAAGGCGGGTAGTGATAAGTCTAGTTTAGTTAACTATCGACCTATTGCCCTCCTGTCCTGTGTGCTCAAGGTCTTTGAATGGATGCTTGTGAGACGGCTCGAGTGGCATGTTGAGCACTACGGCTGTCTTGCGCCTATCCAATTTGGTTATAGGCCTAGCAGAAGTGCGGAAGAAGCTGTCCTCTATCTTATAACTAGCATCAGAGAGGCTTGGGCATGCGGTGATGTTGTTGTCGCAGTCTTTCTAGACATTAAGGCCGCATACGACACTGTCGATTGCGTTGGTAGGCAAGACCATGGAGAGGATGGGAGTGAGCCCTTTACTCAGGGAAGTGATTCTGGCGCTTTTGGGTAAACGGAAGTTTGTTACACGAGTCAATGACTGTTGGTCCTCAGAAGCGCAAACTGAGAGAGGTCTTCCGCAGGGCAGCTGCTTAAGCCCGACCTTGTTTGCCTTGGCGATAAATGAGGCTCTGGTTGAGTTGAGCCTTTTGTCCAACATTGTTTGCTACGCAGACGATGTGGCTGTTTGGTTTGTTGGCAAGGACTTATTTCTCCTTGCGGAACATGCACAGCGGGCGCTTGATCTTGTAGCCATGCGTCTGGCTGATAGGGGTCTTCTTTTGGCTCCCTCTAAGACTGAAGTTGTAGGCTTTTCTAGAATGCATGGTTTGCAGAATGTCATGCCTTCCCTGGTCTTTAGTAGTGTGCATGTGTGGCCCAGCCCACAGGTAAAGTACTTGGGTGTACTGTACTCATGGATATGGAGCTCACCTGGAACACGCATGTCTCTTGCTTGCAACATAAGATTCGGTCGCGAACGGCAGTCCTTAAAGCTCTAGTAGGGAGGACGTCTGCAACACGTGGGGCTCTTCTTGTGGCTTACCGCACCTTCGTTAGAGCATGCCTGGACTATCACCTCCCATTTATTGCAGTGTCTAAGAGGCATTTGTGCTTGCTGCAGGCCACGGTGAATGAGTGTCTAAAAGTGGTATCAGGGTGCCTGCAGTCGATGCCAGTGCAAGCACTCTGGGTTGAATGTGGTGACCCGCCCCTTGAAATTAGAGCTGTTGAGCTCCTGGCAGATTTGTGCATGCGGAACTTGAGTAGAGGTGGTGAGGACCCGGTGGGGCGGGTCCTGGCGGATTATCGGAAGTTCAATGAGAACGCATGGAGCCTTCTTGGTGTAGCGGGGCATGGTGTGTCCACCCTGCTACGTGTTCAGAGTTCTGTTTTGATGTTGGTTGGGCCAGTCCTAAGTGCCCGTGGGTGTGGTGTCCCGATGTGCTTCAGGTTTTTCAGCATGCTCATGTTGAGTGAGAGGTGTACTGCGATGCTTCTTTCCGAGCGGACTCGCTGCGCGGTGGGATTGGTGTGCACGTACCCTCTTTAAAAATAAATTTCAAGAGGTCACTCAGTGTAGTGACATCCAGTGTTATGTGTGAGATGGTAGCCACATCTGTGGCACTGGATGTGGCGCTCGATCTGGAATTGCCATCTTTTGCAATTGTGACAGACTCGATGGCTAGTGTGAAACAGTTGCGGAGGGCAGTGCAGCGGCTGGATGTCACTGACCCGGTGATCTATACAGTAGGATGGAAATTGTGGACTACATTGCGGCGCAGTCTTGTCGTTCTGCGGTGGGCCCGTGGCCATAGCGGAATATGTGGAAATGAATTTGCGGATGGGCTTGCGCGAGAGGCGGCTGCGCAACAGACAACCCCAATTATGCAGACAGTCTCTGTTGCAGCACGACGACCACTGCTACGAAAGTGGCTGCTGCAGTGGTGGCAAAGGGAATGGTCTGGGTGGGATAAGGGGAGGACTCTTTTTAGGGTTAATCCGGTTTGTTCCACTCAGTCTGTGTTGAATATTTTGAGCTATGCGGAGGCCAAGGTTCTGTCCAGGCTACGGACTGGGCATTCACTTCTGCGAGGGCATCAGTTTCGGTTTGCGTGGGTGAACGTCCTTTGTGCTCTGCTTGTGGGGTTGAAGTGACGCCTGAGCATTTTCTTATTGTATGCCCACTGTACGACCGACACAGAGCCCCTTTATTGCCGTTCATGCGTGACCTGCCGACATTAGAGCTGTTGCTGGCAGCCACACCAGGACAGAGATCGTTGCGACGTTTGCGCCTCCTGTACAGGTTCTGCAAAGCTACTGGGGTTCCGGTCTAGCATTTGCTCTAGTGGTATCCAATCCCACTCACTCCTAGTGTCTGTGTGAGCTTGTGTGCAGCAGTTGATGTGGTGAACTGGCCAAGAAGACTTGTGAAATGTGTATGGTATAGCAGTGCCATTGTGCTATGATGACTGACGGTGCAGTGTTGTGGTGCGGTGTTGTATGCACATTGAAGATTATCATGTTGAATAATTGGTCTTGTTGGTTTTGAGATGGTGGTTAAGTTAGTTTTAAGTTCTATTTGTACATAGGAGCGTAGGGTTCGGGACCATGGCTTCTGAAAATAAATGAAATGAAATGAAAGAATCCGTGTTTCAGTTAAACGCATATAGATTTAAACCAAACTAAACTACGTTGTTAATTTAAATTGGCAGCAAGAAACGATAGGATGGCGTATTTATTTCGTTATTGCAGGATTTCAGAGCTGAGTTAAATTGTTTCAAATTGGCCAGCAACTAGTCTTGCTATCGCCGTGTATGATGAAAGTGTATTTAGGCATCATTTTGAAAACACCTCGTCTTTTGCTTCAAGTGCATTGCAGGGAAGCAAAAGACATGTTGGTAGCTACAATGAGTAAGGCTACCAAAGTCTGGCCGACAAGTGGTCACCAAAACCAAGTACTAGTCTCAAACCCAGTTGTAAAGTTCACTAAACCTTAACCCCAAAAAGAAAAGGGACAGAACAGCAATATTGAAAGCAAATTCAGATTTGAAGCATCAGCTTCATCCATTGATAGCAGTTACCCTCAAGAGAACACAGAGACGGGGACACTTGGGGCAGGAAGTTCTGGTCATAATACAAGATCCTTAAGTCACCAAAATCCAGTCATACAGTTTCCAACCCATCCAAACCAAAATCCCCCAAACAAGAGGTAATAAAGCAACACTGAAACCAAATCATAATTACAATTTGAGGAATTAGCTTCACCCATTGATAGCAGTAGCCATCAAGGAAACATAGATGCCATAGCTGTTCTTCGTGTTTCAGGAAATCCAGGATTCATTTGATTAATATTTTTTATGGCGGCAAAAGTTAAAAGCATGGAGCAACTGGAGGAACTGAAATGAACCAAAAGAAAAACCATGCACTGTCATCAAATGCAGAGTAACCTAACCCAAAAAAAAAATATTGATGGCAGTTACCTTCTGGGACAAGAAAAACCGTTGCATCCAGTGTTTTGATGCCATCGATTACCGCCTTTTCATCTGCAACAGTTTAAAACATGCAGCACTTCATTCAAATACAGAAATGGACCACAAAAACTCCAATGTAACCAAATACAGTCCTTAAGCTACTAGAACCGATTCTTAAAGTCATCAAACCTCTTAATAAAGTTCACAAAACCGAAAACCAAACCCATCAGTAAGTTACAAGCAAATGCTCGTCTTCATCTTCGGCGTATCTAATCAGACACTCAGTCGCATCGGTCACATCTGTAAAAGTTAAAAAAGAAAAACGTGCAGCTTTTCATTCAAATATTGAACTGAACCAAAAGCAAACTGCAGTGTGACCAAACACAATCCTGATGTCACCAAAGCCCATTCTTAAAGTCACAAAACTCAAACGTAAACCGAAATCAAAATATGATAAAAATTACAACAATATTATATAAAGATTAGAGGTATTATCTTCGTCCATTCACAGAATATACCATGAGGCACGTTTCTTCTCCAGTGTCTTTGTTGTATTCAGCACCCTGCATGTCAAATGGAATCACTTTGGTTTTGACGGCAACAAAATGACTTGCTATTACCTAATCAAGAAAGCTGCCAGAATTTTAATAGGGGCTACACTTAACGAGTACCCCATCCTGCTTCCTAAACATGGTAATGGTCTTGACGCTTAACTTTGATTGTTCTTTTTCTTCATTGGCAATGATTTCATCAGTTTCATTGTCTTCGTCACCCTCCATATTTTTCTACACTTGATCTTGAACCCTTACCCCGAAAAACGTTCCGAATCCTTTGTTAGAATTGCAAGAAAACACCTTGATTAGCATACACCTAGTCACACCAGCTACCAACATCCTGACAAGGGCGGCTCTTACCAACAAGTTCCCCATCCTGTTCCCGGAAAGCATTTACAATCTTTCAGGTTACTGGCTACTGTTTTTTGCAGATGGACACAACCAACTGCGCTGTCCCCAGTAGTCAATAGTTTTTTCTAGATTTGCTGGGTATGTTAAATTAAAATTACGAATGTTTACAGACAGTAGATCTAGTTAAAGGCTATCGATAAATAATTTGCATAAACTTGGAAGTTCCACAAGTTTACTTTAAAAATTAAAGTTAAAAATCATTCACATCTGTGGTACTTCTAGTCGCTATGAATTATTTAGACAAAGAGGTTTTAAGAATTACTAACGGTCAATGTTCAGTTGTTACTTATCCCAGTTTTTAAAAACCCCAACAAATTCTTTTGGTGCAAGGTACTGTTTACGCCACACTTTCATAACAAACTCTGCATTCTCCCAGCAGTCTTCTCTCGAACTACCAACTGTGGATTGTAAACAAGAAGACGATTATAGATTCGCATAAAGGGATATACCTCCCAGCGCCATTTTTCTCAATCCACCACATGAAGTACGGCCCCAAAGGTCTATTTACTTACCGTTAGTCTTTCCCTTGCAAAAAAAACCGTTTTAAAATGTGGCGTCTAGGAGATTTTTTGTTGAATATTGTTAACTATATTTAAGAACGACCCGTAACTATATGAAGCATGGTGCGCATACAATAATCATGACGTTTCATCTCTGTGTATGCATCTACTAATTTTCTAATAATTACCATGAAATCTAAAATCTAATAGACTAATACGGTAAAAATAAAAATTAATTATTCCAATAGATCGCTGAAGCAAAATTATAAGACACTATCCTAAAAAATTATACATTGTGATTTTAAAATACGTGAATCATTCCGGTTTGTGACGACACATTCGTTGACTTGATTCTGTCTCGTGTACAGCCAAAGTCAAAGCCAACCGAGACAGCAGCTATGTGAGGAACGCAGTTACCACCCCAGCCGACATTGGCGCTGTAATTTGGCACGCGGAATGGTATAAGGCAGGCCGGGTGTTCCTTTAATTCACCAGGAATAAAAGGAGCATCATTACCAGTTTGTCACAAATAAAAATAACATTATAAAGCCATAACCAAAACTTGAATGTTTCAGTTACTTGAAACGTTATATTTTAAAATTACTAATGAATTCATGGTTTGATTCCCATTGATCTACCATTTTTCGACCTGAATGAAGTGACTTTTACTCGCGGACACTCCTTGAGGCTGAGGGGCTCGCGGTGTAATTCCGATTGCCGCAAATATTTCTTCACCAACAGGGTCGTAGCACCGTGGAACTACCTACCTGAACTACCCACCTTCAGTGGATGCCTTCCGGAGGAGGTTGAACGTTGTGGACTTGTCTGCTTTTTTGAAAAGAGTGTATCAGTGATGCTGTGGTTTCTTGTACCTTTTAACTTCCGGCACGGTCTAAGTGGTTGCCATCGCTATCCTTCCGTTGTCCGTGCCCCATTGGTGGGCAGAACTTCTTTATTATTATAAATTGAAATTAACTTTTAGCATTGCACTTACCTTGTTTCACAACATTCTTCTTTGCTTTCTTCCCACTGGTTGAGGCTTGAAGTCCTAGTTTTGCTGTCGTGGTGGCATGATACTCTTTTCCTGCAAATGATAATTGCTTCTAAGTTACCATTTTTGAAGCCATTGGTTGCAATACAGTTACTTTTCAGGTACTTGAAACGTTATACTTTAAAAGTATCAAATAAATAAATTGAAATTGACTTTTAGCATTGCATATATCTTGATTCACGACATTCTTCTTTGCTTTCTGCACACTAGTCGAGGCTTGAATTTCTAGTTTTGCCATCTTGGTGGCATGATATTTTTTTTCCTGTAAATGACAAATGCTTCCAAGTTACCATTTTTGAAGTCATGGGTTGCAACGCAATGACTTTTCAGTTACTTACGTTGGTCCTTCGACTTTGGCAGTTCTGGAAGACTCCTCGTTCCAAGAGGATTGGAAGGTGGGAATGTAGGTGGTAAGGGCTCCTCTTCTTCAGGCTCCAGGAGAACAAAATGGTTTTGTTTGTACATCTTCAATCTAAAAGAATTTAAATCCTTCAACCGTAGCATTTTAATCTGGTCACCTACACTTAGCTCACACATTCCCATAAAGAAGTCATGAAACTAATAACTAATAACTGCTGAAAGTATTGAATTTATCATTTCTACTGCTTGTGTAATTGGGGTCAAACGTATTTAAGGCATTTCTACAGCTCTCTGTAGTGTAACCACACTTACGTAACTTAACATAAGTGTTTTGTGGCTTAAGACCTTTGTCGTACAACTGTGTATTAAGACGACAGTTGATGTGGACAACGGAGCATTGACTGCAATATGTTCTCTTTTGCTTTTTAATTGTGGACAGGAGCACCTTAGATAATTCCACCGGGTTCTGTGGTAAACTAAACGTATGTGACTTAACACGTGTTTTGTGACTTAGGCCCTTTGTCATTTTAACTGTGCATTAGGATGGCAGGAAACGTGGACAACGGTATCTATCAGTGCATTGAATACAATAGAATGTTTGCTTAATTGTGGACAGGGGTAGTTGAGCTAATTCCACAGGATTCTGTGATAAACCCACACATATGTGACTTAACACGCGTTTTGTCGGAGACCCGTTGTCTGTTTTAACTGGGATATCCTTTATTTTACATGCACTGAATTGAAACTCGTCTAATTATGCACAGGTCCATGGGCGAATTCCACAGTGCTCTATGGCAAATCCCCGTGTATATGACCTAACAGGTTTTATGGCAATGATCTTTGTCATTATAACTGCATTACGATGACAGTTAATGTGGGCAATGGTGTCTATTGAATGGATTATACTGTCTTTTAATTTTCTAATTGTGTTTGGGGCACTTAAGCAAATTAAACATTGCTCTGAACTAAAATGAATAATTAAAAGTAACCTGTTTATGTTTTATTTATTACTAACCAAGAATTTAAAACAACTTGCCATCTTCTTCTCACTTCAATTCAGTGGTGACACCAAAGGGGGTAGGATAGGGTAATGCCCCCACATCGTTTGTCCATGCACCCTCCCCCCCCCCCTCAGAATTTTTAAAGCTTTTGTGTCTCCCGAAATGGTGAACAAGACGGACGTTCAAGAAAATAGGCATTTCTCGACGCACCTATTTAATTCTTAACCTAACTACAAACATTAAGTATGTCACTGAAATGTGTTGATGAAACTCGGCACCATTCCTATTTTGTGTTGATCATGTTTCCTAGTGGTGTAGTGGCAATAATGTTTCACTATACAGTCACATGTCTTTCAGTTGTCGAAATAAGGAAGTGAGCAAAGTGCAACGTTGTAACTATGCGGATTCTATTCTACACGAACCAAGTGAACTGGCAGTCTTCTATACAATTACTTGTCGCTAAACGTTCGTTGAGACAACTCCTGTAATGCCAGCAAGAGTTCGAATTTATTTCGTGTTGAGAAGCAGCAGTTTGACCAAAGCCATGGACTTAAAAGTGTTATAGTTTACTTTACTAAAATATCTCCAAAATCGGATGAAGTCAGCCCAATAAGATAATAATCTGTCTGTAAAATACACTAATGAAAATAACCACTCAGAGCAGGGCCTAACATATGGGGAGGGGGTTGGGGTGTGCGATCCTCCCCAACCAAGTCCCAGTCAGAAAAAAAAACATCTCACTCGGGGAAAGGGGGGGGGAGGTCAAAACTAAAAAAAAAATGAGTAAAATAGCAACAACGAAAAAATAAAATGTGGAGGTACCGGTTTGGGTTCGGTTCCCTACAAAAAAGTAAAGTTGTACGAAGTTTGTAGGATGCAGCCGACCATCAGACTCATTGTTTGAACAGCAACAAAACTTTACTTTCTAGGACCCACACTATAGTCCAGTCAACGAACGCTCAAATTTGGCAAATGGTGGAATAAAATCCCAAAGTCTTGAAACTTTGCAAGGTTGTTCGGGGACGTCTAGTAATGACTGTATCAAAAGTCCTGATGATTTGGAGGTGAGCTGGCTTCGCTAGACCATAAAATACCCCAAAATAGGTCACTTTTTATTGGGTTTCCGATAATATCTCGGAATCCGTGGGTCCTACCAGAAAACAGCTTCCTACAAAAGTTAGAGAGGACAAAATTTTCCACAAATTTGATTCTATACATTTTTTCTCTAGCACTAGTAGTTTACGAGATATTAGAGTTCTAAATTTGAGAAATCTCAGTGATTGACAGAGATCTGCTATACGGGGTGCACATAGATTAGATGGACCGACCCTAACCGCATTTAAGTTACTATATCAATCATATAACATCAAACACTTATTTACCACTTATACATATATATTTGTTACATCAGGTTACTACATATAACATCGAATCGTAACTTCAAATACATATTTAATAACATCTAATCAAGTCGAAGTAAACGTCCTCCTGAAGGTTATCGTCCTGAACAGTTGGTCTCAGGCTATTCAAATAGTCACCGTGGCAGTTGTGGCAGATAGCAGTGCAACTCACGCTTATTTTCCTGCACACACACTTATTTCCACAACCTGTGGTGCATCTGCTAAATATGATGTCGAGGACAGCTTCAGGGACAACAGCATCTTTGGTTGCAGTGACATTCTGACTACACTCCTAACCCCAAATTGCAGCTGGTAGCTAATTTCCGATCTAGATTGGCATGGTACCTATGCAAGTTGAGGGACGTTTAGTAGGAGAAACTGTCTACTGACGCAAAAAAATCTGTGTCCTGCCTCCGGACATCAGTTTCAATCTAATGAACATAAGGCCAGGCTGATCAAGATGCCTTCCTCCAAACTAAATGGCAGAGGAGTAAAATACCTTCAAAGACTTGATGATGCTGACAATCTAATTGTCAGGAGCGTCATCACAAAAGCGAGTGACAGTGACAATGTAGCCATTGTTGGGGAAGATGTAGATCTACATATTTCTTCGAACAGCTACACACCGAAACATAAGCCCGGTAATAGGAAGGTAGGAACACAGGTATTATCATCAACCCAACAACAACAGAAGGGCCTCAAAGATCTCATACTATTTGCTCATGCATTCACAGGGTGCAACAAGACATAAGCTTCCTTCATGAAGGAGAAAGAAGTTGGTTACAAACTGCTGTTACAACTTGAGGCATTGCGTTCAGTAGCAGATGTGGTCAACCACTCAACTTCCAAGTATTAACATGTATCGGAGGTAGATCACAGTTTTTCTCGACTGTGTATAGAGCTACTCCTACTACAACATCCCTCAACTTGCATAGACACTATGACTTCACAAAGTCGGCCACCAACATGAAGTCGGAGCTACTATTCCTCCCTCCTCAGAAGGTGCAACTTTGCAATGCTTATTTCGTGTTTTCCACCATCTGCAACTATGGATGGGTAATGAGTTACCAGCTAGCTGTACTTTGGGGTTGGGAGCCTAGCAGAATGGCAATCTTGTACCTACTGTAATCAAAGATGCTGTAGCCCCTGAGGTTGTATCAACCTCATATTTTGCAGATACACCACACGTTGTGGAGACAAGTGTCGGTGCAAGAAAATAAGCATGAGTTGCACGGCTATCTGCCACAACTGCCATGATGACTGAATAGCCTGACACCAACTGTTGAGGACAATAACCTTCAGGAGGAGGACACTAACTGCGACTTGATTTGATATTACGATGCGATGTAATATATAGTAACCTGGTGTAGTAACTGCATATGTAGTAAATAAATATGTGTAGCAGTAAATAAGTGTTTGGTGTTATATGATCGTGCACTAACTTAAATGAGGTGTACATATTCACCTGATCTATGTACACCATGTAAAGTAGATGTCTGTCTATTTCGAAGATTTCTCAATTTTCGAACTTGAATATCTCGTAAAGTACTGGTGCTAGAGAAAAAATGAACAGAATCATTTTTGTGGAAAATTTTGTCTTCTTTAACGTTTATAGGGAACTTTATTTGGTAGGACTCACAGATTCCGAGATATTAACGGAAAACGAATGAAAAATCACCTTTTTTGGGTATTATACGGTCTAGCAAAGCCAGCTCACCTCCAAATCATCAGGACTTTTGATATAGTCTTTACTAGACCTTCCCAAACAACCTTACAAAACTCCAAGACTTTGGGATTTCATTCCACCATGTCCTATTTTGACTGGACTACTACTGCATAGCAGAAATTCGGTTATAATACGTTGGCAATGATGATTACCTGATGATCATTGAATTACATCTTTTTTACGTTGGTACTTTCATTTTGCTTTCGTCCATTGTTGTAGTATGTGCAAATACAACAATGGACGAAAGCAAAATGGAAGTTAACGAAAGCAAAAAAAAAGGACGAAACCAACGTGAAAGCTGTGAAACAACTGAGAGCAACAATCGCAGAATTCCACGGGTTCTACACGGCAGCAGGAACACTTGTGGTGCGTTCGTCATCCTTGGCAGTTATTTTCAATGGTGAATTAATTGTTGGCCTCGGGCGGACTCACGAACTTAAATCGCATTTAAGTTTGAAGCTAATATTTCATGTGGACCAGGTGAAACAGTGTAATTACTGCTTCCAACATGAAACAAGGGTAAATAAATTTCAGCTAATTTACTTAAAAATAAAATAGGACTCAATTAGCCTAATTTTTCTACCTGCTTACCTTAAGCCTACATACACTTTAAACGTAAATATAGGGCTTAAAATTTTTAAATACGTCTCATTTAGACTAGGAAACAGGCTTTGGGCCTATTGTAGGCGGAGTGAACAGATCTTCAGTTTAAACTTATATTTAGTTTTGATTGTAACAATTTGTTAATGCTCCTAAAATATCTGGGGTGCAATACTCACTCGGCTAAGTTGGGCTCTTTGCCTTTTGGTGTGATGTACTGCTGCTCTTTACTGGACTTCTTATTTCAGCTTTTTTTTCAAGTATAGGCCTAAGCTACGTGTCATATTTTTTTATTTTCATAGGCTTTCGTTTGCTCCAGCATTAGTTTCTGTTTAGCTATTTGTAGCCTCTTTTCACAGCCCACTGCAATCACCGCTGACTAAAAATAAAACGGTGCATAGCCACTGCTATTTGACTCTGCCGCCGCCAATAATTGTTACATTGTTTACGGCAACTGCTGTGCAAAGTGTAGTCCGTACATTAAAAAAATAATAAGTTTCAAATAGTTCACAATGTTGCCGCTGGTATAAAACTTGATACTCCCATCAACGAAAACGTTGAGGCACACACCTCTAATACACACTGCAACAGCGATCTTTGTTATAATAAACTCTCCTCGTTAAAAAGATGCAATTTATGCTTGGTTGGTTGGGGTAGTTCGTCTTTTCCTCTGGAAGTAGAAGGCTACAAATGAGAAGCAAATTACAAAAGAAAGCAAATTAATCTGTCCTTTGTGTAGACGTATTTTTAAAGTCCGAGCTGGGTCATAAATGACCGAAATTAACGAAAAATGACCATTTGCAACAATCAGCAACAATCACCCAACAATGCCTCAATACATGACGTCGTGATTGTTGCCACATTTTTTTTCGTGGAAGCCTCGAACTTTTCGGGAACGTCCATCAACAATGGAGTAGCGGCAGCAATAATCAACGAGCAAGTCTATGACTTTGACATGTTGCTTTTTTGTATATTTGTATGTTATACGCCTTTTGTTCACTATTGTTGGCTGTAGGTTGGCAACTAGCTCTATCAAGGACCGCGGTAGCCTCAGCATGTAAGCCTCAGCATGAACTTCCATTTTAAACGTCAAACTTTGAACTCCTATAGTCTCGCCCAGAATTGACATAGACCCACGAAATTCGGTATTTCGGGTCGTGTCGTAACTCTTTCACTGCCTTACAAATTTTAATGATTTTAATGCTGTAGACGCCGAATCAAACCGTTCGGCGTCCACAGCATGTCCATTTCTTGTTGTTGTCGTTGTTGTTGTTGTTGTTGTTGGGACTCTTTGCCCTCACCTGGAGACCGAACCACTGAACCGATTTTCAAGTTCTATAGCTAAAAACGTAGGTCTAGACAAGGCCTAGGGCCTTTCACAGGCTATTTTAACGTAACTACAATATTCTTGACACGGAAAGCCAAATGGCTAAAACTTTTTCTCTCACCTAGAGATCAAACCAATGAACCGATTTTCAATTTGTATAGCTTAAAATGTAGGTATTAACACCGACAAGGGCCTTTTGAACCCGATTTTGATGTGACTGCAGTATACTCGTCGGCAGAGCAATTATTATTGCAGAGCACTGGGCAGAAATCATTATAATGTTGCTGTTGGGACTCTTCGTCCTCACCTGGAGATCGAACCACAGAACCGATTTTCAAGTTCTATAGCTTAAAACGTAGGTATGGACAAGGCCTAGGGCCTTTCGCATGCGATTTTAATGTAACTACATTATTCTTGACACGGAAAGCCAAATGGGTTAGAACTTTTGCTCTCACCTAGAGATCGAACCAATGAACCAATTTTCAATTTGTACAGCTCAAAATGTAGGTATTAACACCGATCAGGGCCTTTTGAACACGATTTTGATGTTACTGCAGTATTCGCATCGGCAGAGCAATTATTATTGTAGAGCACTGGGCAGAAATCATTAAGTGGAGTAACAAATTTTTGCAGAAATTTGCAGAAAACATAAAATTGGTACACAAGTATTTCTTAACAGTAAAAATCGAACCAGCCATGGACCCCAATGAAATACCCAAATTGCCATCAGTGCTGCCACCCCCCCTCCCGCCCCAGAACCTCCTCGTGATCCTCCCAGGGGTTTGGGCAACAAATTCTTATAAATCAAGCTAAAAACATGAAATTGGGTGCAAAAGTCACTCTTAGCAGTATAAAACGAATCAGCCATGGAAAAGACTCTCTTATAACAGTTATTTTAAGGTGATTACAGTGTTCTTTTCTGTGTTATTCTTGCTAAAACAAGAAACAAAAAAGGGGTATTAGTATTAAAAAACGCTTAAGCGTATAAAATATGGATGTAAGCCTTAAAAAACAGCGTCGCACAAATACGTGTAAAAAAAGCTCCAGCCTGTTTTTTGGGTCGCTGGATATTCTTTTACCCTTATTTGTGCGACGCTGATGGCTTACATGTCTTTTTCTAATATCTGTTCCTTTAGGGCTTTAAGTTTTTTAATGCTTACATCCGTATTTTATACGCTTAAGCGTTTTTTAATACTAATATGCGTTAATTGTGTTGGGTTCAAGTTTTCGGTTTTCTAGATTCCACTTTTAGTACGTTGGAATTATTTTTTTTAAGTGTAACAGTTATTATACGTTAGTTTTAGTTTGCGTTGAAGGTTTAATATTTCATTTAGTAGTTTTAATTGCTGGTAAATTTAGTTCGCAATTATAACAGAGTAAGCGTAAGCGTATAGTTGTTGTAGTTCGTAATTTTAGTTGGTGCTTAGGTTAGGTTCGGTAAATTTAGTACATAGTTGTCATAGTTAGTAATTTTAGTTGCTGGTTGGTTTTAGTTGTTGTAGTTATTAATTTTAGTTGATTTATCGAAATTGTGTAGCTTCAATTCCTTACTAAGTGTAACTGTTTTCATCAACAGTGTAACTGTGTTCAACTGTTTTCAGTTGTCGTAGTTGGTAATTTTAGTTGCTGGTTAGGTTCGGTAAATTTAGTACATAGTTGTTATTGTTAGTAATTTTAGTTGCTGGTTAGGTTAGGTTCGGTAAATTTACTG